>JAKZJZ010000766.1:3214-38328 GCA_022702705.1 Papilionanthe hookeriana x Papilionanthe teres
TCAAAAATTGGATGGATGATCAAGTTAATCAACATATCATTTCGTCATAATAATTTAAGCATGGGAACCCAATCTACCAATGATAGAAGGCACAAAATCATATAGTCTATATAGATTAATTAATCATATTAATTAATTCCAATCATATAGCTCGAATAAATAGAGTAAAAATGTATGTCAAAAGATGTATATTATTAATATAAGGACAAAAAATATTTAGATTAAGTAAAATCAGATGTCCAACATAATTGATCATTTATGGTTTCTAGTAAGTATAGATTGTCAAGGTTGACAAACATATATTAAAAATTAGCACAAATATATAAATCAATTTTAATGTAATTAAGATGTGTAAGAAAGTCACAAGTGAGTTTTTTTTTAGTTTAAGGTTGGATAAGCCCACAAATAGAACTAAATATAAACTGTAGCCTTATGATTTAAGGAATCTCCATAGATAAGAATTACGCCTCTGTACGATATATGGGCCTACCCATGATTTTATTTGGCTATATGGCTCTCTATGTAATTTAAAAAAAGTAAATTGAATTAATTATCTATATTTTTACAATAAAATATCTTAACCAAGCACTCAGTGAACTTCTAAAACTTTAAGATGCATCATTCAAGTAAATGCAACACATTTAACTACCGGGTCTTCAATATATTTCCTAGGAATTTTATTGAGTGTCATATTATCAAATGAGAAATTCTTTCCTCTTATTATTTTATAAAGCACTTATTTGCCTCATTCAATGGTATATTTTAATGTTGATAAAAAGTAATCAAATAATTTAAAATTTGTTTATTTATATTAATTTGAGTTAGCATCCTCGATATTTTTTTTAAGGTTGATTCTATTTCTTAAATTTTAGTGCTTAATGAATATTATAAGAACTAGGATATTCTAGTACTATATAGCATAATCATGATATTCTAACACTACATATTATAGTCATCATATTATACTACTATATTTTCTAGTCAATAAAGGCAACTAGAAGTTCTTGTCATTTAGATAATCATGAAGATGAAATTCTTCAAGATTAAGAACATATTAAGTACATAAAAATATGTTAATTATTTTTTTATTATGTTTCATAAGAATTAAGTTTAGTTTGACCAAATTTTTAGGGTGTGTAAAGTAGTTTAGATATTTAATGTCTTTCATATAACCATAAAAGGGGTACTCCCTTGTTAAAATTCATGAAAGAACCCCAAACTTCCACTAGGATGATATATGAGTCCTAGTGATGATAGATCATATCATAAAATTATAAAAAGGAGTTGTTTTTTTTTTATTGCCCCAACCTAGGTATTAGATGGAGAAAGTAGTCGCAATCTTTATATGATCATCCCAAAAATGATAAATATTGAAATTTTGTAGATTTAATCCATTATTATAAGATTTCATCCTCTTTTATCTAAGTTAAGAGACTGGACGATTGGTTCTATAAAAGTTGATCTAATTATCCCCAATGAGTTGTGCATTTAATTTCTACTTTCAAGTAAAATTATTTTAATTAATTGAATGCCTAAGAGAGCGAGGGAGGAGACAATTAAAAGATTAATACTTATGACTCTTATAGTTTAACATCCTTATTCTTCAATCAAAGTTTATTGATGTGCTGAATATTCATATTGTCGGCATATTTTTAGGTCGTGTTTTATTTTGAAGAGGGGTCGCCTAACAGAAATCTGTCGGCGAATTTTTAATTTAATTAAAATAAATAATTTGAAAAGTAGTATTTGATTTTGAAAATAATTTTAAATTTGAAGGTTTTAAGATATGAGATTAAACCGATCTCACATCCCAAATAGTTTATATAAACGAGCACCGCACCACAAGCCGTGTATCTATCCACTAAGGATAGACACACTGCTTGATGGTGGGGCTTGATTAAATAAACTAGAAGATTAGTGACATCCGTTTGGTCCGCGAACCAATTTTATAAGCCGAACAAGTTTCCCTCGCTTAATATGAAAACATTAAACGGGGTTTATATTACACAGGTTCTTTAAAATTCCCTATAAGGGCGAGCCACTATAGTTAATTACATCTTAAGTGACGGGAATCACCTAAGAAAACTCTCGATAATAATCAATGATTACGCTCTCAAGAATTTCAAAGTTTAAGGTTTTCAAAGATTGAATTTTGGAGTTTCGATAGGGAATGGATCAAATTTTTGGAACATTTTGTTTTGTGAATCCAAAGGAAGAAAGGTAGGAGAAATCAACGATTCGAAGTGAACTTCGATAATTTCCCGACTATCCTATCGTTTGGCTTGAATTTAGGAAAGTCCTAATGTTTATTTGATATTTCAATCTTGCCAATTTCAATTAATTAGGGCTTATATTTGTATGATAAAATCAAACAAATAGCACTAGAAGATGTGAGGGTTTATTGTCGTATCGGACGACTACCTCGGAATCCTAAGACCGGTTAGGGCTTAATTTGCAATGCAAATGCCTAACGAAGAGTTGAGGATTTATGTTGCACTAGGCGAGCTACCTCGAAGTCCTATGGCTTGGTTGTTTTAATTCTAGGAAAGTTTCTTTGAAGTAGACTCGGGTTTTCGTTGATGACGATGGTCGTCTTGCCCACCATGCTCAGAGCTCCTTGTTGTTGCGAGAGGTTTAGTTTTAGAAACCATAAATCGGGAGTTGAGAAAAGTGTTTTGGTTTAGAGAAAATCTTAATTTCCGGGTGTTTTTTATGTTTTATTTAAAACAAATCTTAAAGTTGATTATAACGACACCGGTTAAGATCCCGCGGTTCCATCCTTAGGCATCATTATTTTTATCGGATTCACTTAGTCCGGATGAATTTGCTAAACTCAGCTGAATGAGTTCCACACTTTCATTTAGGCAGTGGGAAATCCCGTTAGCAACACGTAGGTTACATCATCCAGAGGTATTCCGATCATCCAACGGGACGTTTTAATTTAGTTGTAATTGTAATTTTGTGTTTTGTTTGTGATTAAATTTTGAGTTGTTTTATATTTTGAAATGTTGTGGCGGTGAATTTTATCTTGCAATGACTTTTAACTTAATTTTGGTTTCGGTTTTAGGGGCTATCCTAAAGGTGTGGGTTTTCATGCAATTGTTGTTTTATCATGCAAGAAAAGTAAAGTGCATTTGCGATAAAGTAAATTGCGAAAGTAAATTCGAAAGTAAATTGCGATAAAATAAAAGCGTACACTGGAGGGTCTTCCCGTCATCCCAGCTTGCACTTAAAACACGATTAGAATATTTAAGCGAGTTCCTAGGTAAAGCTAAGGGAAAGGTTATGGTTTTCTACCAAATTCCTAATCCTATGGCTAGTCGTCTCCTATGACGTCTAGGTTCTTTGGGTTTTGGTTTAAGGACGATTTTCTTCATCGAAGAATAATCGAATTCGATTGTTCTTATAAATATCCTATCATATTGAGGAAGTGCTTAAGAAGAATCTTAAACATCTTTTCAATATTTACAGGATTGTTTTAAGTCCAAATGAATTTAATTATATAAATGAATCGATCGTCCAGAGGTTTTGAAGTCTTGTTAACTTGCTCGGTGAACTAGGACATTTGAATATCACATGAGTGAAGTAACACTCCATTTAATGTTTTATTTAGGAGTTATAATAATCTAAAGCTTTCGAGGGTAAGTTAGTATTCAAATGATTTGGTTTAAGTTAAAGAGTTTAAATTTGGAATAGTGTTCGAGTTGCTTTTAAATTTATTTTCATTTCGTTTTAGGTGATGTTATATTTAATTCAATTTAATTTAATTTTAATTGAGTTTTAATTTAATTTAATTCGATTGAGTTTGATTTAATTTGATTTGATGTTTAATTAATTTGATTTAATTTAATTTAATTTAATTATTTAATTTAATTTAATTTAATTTAATTTAATTTAATTATTTAATTTAATTTAATTTAATTATTTAATTTAATTTAATTTAATTATTTAATTTAATTTAATTTAATTGTTTAATTTAATTTAATTTAATTTTAATTAATTTAATTTAATTGTTTAATTTAATTTAATTTAATTATTAAATTTAATTTGATCTTAATTTAATTTATCTTTAATTTACTTTATTTTTAATTTTAATTGAAATTTCAAAAGATTTTAATAATTTAATTAAGTCTTTTAATATTTTAAATTTGAGTTATCATTTTAATTAAGAGTTGAGTATTAATTGATATAATTAGTTTAGGGATTTTAAATTAAAGAATAAATCTCTTCCTAATAAAGATCCCTTATTTTAATAATTCCGATTTTATTATTCTTCCAAATTTAATCTATTATTTAATTAAAGTTTAATCATTTTAAAATTATTTAATGGGTTACTACCGCTTTAATTATTTAAATTTCAATCATCCAAATCAGATTAGGATCAAATATTTTACTTGTTGATTTTTTATTAAACCTAAAGTTTTAATTAAGGATTAAAGATTTTAATTACCATTTTACCCTTTAAGCTTAATAATTTCATAACTCACTAAATTGAACTCAAATGAACTTGAAACTTTTATGTGACTTCACTCATATGTCAATAAAGACATGAGAGGAGAAAATGTGATTTTTCTGTATTTAATTTATTTATATAATTATTTTTGGTGGAAAATAGAGATTTTCAAGGAAAATTTGATAACATGACCAAGGGAAAGTTTCTGTCCTTAAGAAAATTAGGGGACATTCCTAATGACCAGAGAAGCACTTGGACCAATTTTGGTGATTTTTTGAATTATATTATTTTTATTATAATTATTTTAAGTTTTGGAGTGTTAATTAATTTAAAAATAAAATAAATGTTGAAAAATGGATTTTATATTTTTCAAAAATCTCTCTGATATCAAAGAAACCAGAGAAACAAATTTTGCAATTTTCTGATTTTTCTATGATTTATTATAATTATTTTAGTGAAAATGCTTAGAAAATACATTTTTTTTTAATTTTAAAATTACCTTAGGGCTTTAAAATTCAATATCTCACTAAATAGACCTAGGAAAAATGTGGGATTTGTTCCTAAGTGATTAAAATTCAAAATGTGACATTTTGGTGAATTTTATTATTTTTGTGATTTTTATTATTTTTTAATTATTAAAAATATTAAAATATTATTAAAAATCAACTTTTTAGAAAATTGAAATTTTAATTTTCTTAGGTTCCCCTGATATCAGAGAGGCTCCAAAACCAATTTGGTGAATTTTTAAAAAGTATTTTAAAAATTATGAATTTTTAAAGTTTAAAATGGCTAAGTGGCTTAATCAACCCAATTAGTGGGGCTAACCAAGTCCAATTGACCTCAAATTTTTATGGTGGATTCCTCTGATCCTAAAGGTCAGTGGAGAATTGATTTCAAGTCAATTTGATACCTAGTTAACTCTAATTAATTAAAGACCTATTTTGGGTGTTTAAGCCGATTAGGGTTAATCTGAGTGAATTAACTCAAGTCCTATTTTTCCTAGGGTTCTCTGGTCATAAGGAACATCACCAAATATTTCTAGAATTTATTTCACAACATGCTATTTTTTGGAATTAAAATACTCAAAACAGCAACATGCATTTGAAAAATAAATAACTTTTCACAGAGATGGCCTCTGACCTTGGAAAATTCAGGGAATGTTCCCGAGTTCGGAGGCTTCAAAGCCCTATGGTCTCATGCCATGGTGAATTGTATACATGCATGGAGAATTAAATGTATGCAGAGAGTAAATAAATCATAAAAAATAAAATACTTAATGAAATTAAGTGATTTCTTTTCACATTATTCTCCTACGTTCATCTGAACGAGAGGGTATTTTTATTTTATTTTTGTGATTTTTCTACACAAAGATATGGATTTTTGAAGTTTAGGGAATTAAATAAATAAGAAAATACCCTAATTTTCTATTTATCCACGCGGCGCCGGCGAAGCCTCGGCGACTCCGAACGCACGCGCGTCGCGCTCCCGTTCGACGCCGCCACACGAGTCGGCGGCCCGGGCCCCGCGGTTCTCGTACCGTCTCTCGGTCCGACGCAATCCTGGCCGTCCGTGCGCGCGTGTATCGAATGGACGGCATCCGTTCATCGTCCCCAAGTGTTCTCGCCGAGAGCGCGTCCACACTAAATCCACAAGATCTCACTCGATTCTCGATGGATTTTCATGTTCTTATGCTCTATGGATTCGTCTCGAAGAGACGAACACATCTATACGGCTAACATGCATTGGAACTAAGGCATTCGAAATGAAGAATCTTCGGAAGCTCGGGATGAAGAGTTAGCTCATACCTTGGCTCGGAGAAGTGTGGCTTCAATGCGAGAGTTGTTGCACCTTCGATTGGGTCCTGGCAAGCTCCGGATGAAGTCTCCGAGTGCAGTGAATTGTACGAATATGATTTCGACCAAGCCCGATCACAAAGCTTGGAGGCTGGAGCAAGCTGGGTGGCTCTGGAGATGGGGCTTTTAGTGGTGGACACCTTCCCTTGGTACGAGTGAAGGTGTAGAGCCAATCGATTTGGGAATTGGCTCGTTGTGGAGAAGTGTCCTGGTTTTTGGGCTAAAGTTTGAGCTCGAAATTGGGCTCGGCTAGAAGAAATTGGGGGTATGATTCGGTGGGGATCGGGTGCTCTATGTGTAGAGAGTGATGCGGAGTGATTTTGGCGAGTTTCCTTAAGGTTTTGTTTCGGCACCTCTCATGGCCGAGAGGGGTGGAGTTTAAATAGGAGAGGGTGGAAGGCCTCTCGAGAGGGAGTTAGGGCTTGGGATCGAGTTGCTGCGAGTGAGGAGAAGATCGGCCATGGTGACCACTAGGCATGGGGCGGCTCGGCAAGTGAGAATTTCGATGTTGGCTCACATGTGAGCTCTCGGCCATGGTGTTTTCCGGCGGCACAGTGGCCGGCCGGCCGAGCGATGGTCACCATCTTGGTCGGGTGGGTCGGGGGCGGGGTTTAGTGTAGGCGATTGAGGTTTGACATGTGTAAAGGAGTTTGATTTAAATGGAATGGGAGAAGGCTCACTTTGGCTTGGTTTGGGTCAACCCACCATTTTGGGCTTGGTGCACCCTTCCAAGCTGCGATTTTGAGTTGAGGAATCATTTAGGTCGGCTTAGAAGGAATGGTGAAGTCTCACGTCCATGATGAGGTGGCTAAACATGGTTTAGTGTGTGACATGATTAAGGTAAAAAGGGTTAAAGGAGGTTTAAGAAAGAACTCCCTCTTCTTGCCATAAATGGACTAATGACAAGTCGAAAGCCCTCATGGCTTCATGTGGCTTGAGAATGGCTTGTTCATGGCTTCATTTGGCTTGGGAAAAGGTTGATTTGTTTCATGAAAAGGGTTTTAAGAATTTTGGATGTTTTGATGGAAATTTGTATGAAACTTGATTTGGAATAATTTGATGGTGACTTTAGGACTTAGGTAATGGATTTAATTAAATGGATGACAAATGGAGATGTCATGTGGGCTTTAGGGTAGATTTGGGCTTTTGAATTTTGAAGGAAATGGGCTTTTAAGAAGGTTTAAGGGAAGTGGGCTTTTAAGTTTAAGGATGTGTTCATGGATGGGAATTTTTGTAGAGGTTTGGGCCAAATAGTTGTTGGTTTTGGTTTAGGGATGTTTCATGAATAACTTGAAATAGATTTAAGGTGGTTTGGGTTTGAATTGGGTTGAATTTGGGTTTATTTGGTAAATGGGCCAATGTAGGTCGAATTGGGCTAACTTGGGCCAATGTTGGGCTAGGGTTGAAATTGATGTAAAATAAATATTAAGAAATGTTTATGGGAATGTTTCAAAGAGGTTTTGGCTTTGGTTGGGTTTTAATTTTGAGGTTTGGGCCTATTTGGGTTAGATTTGGGTTTAGGTCGAAATTGGGCTTTTTGATTTTGGGTTGAATTTGAGTGGGGTTTGGGTCAAAATCTTGGGCAAATCATGTTAGTGTTTTGTTTATGAGGATGTTAAGGAAGGTTTAGAAAAGATTTGGGGTTAATTGGAGTTGAATTGGGTTAGTTTGGGCTAAGTTTGGGTCATGGGTCCAAATTTGGGCTTTAAGGCCCAAAGTGAAATTGGATCCAAATGTCAATCAAATTGGACTTGGATTTGGTCTAAATTGGTATTGGGAATGTTGAATTGAAGTTTAGAATTGAATTGGACCAAAATTGGGGTCAATTGGGTATGTTTGGTTTGACATTGGGTCCACTTTGGGTTAAAATGGGTCGATTTGGGGGTTTTGACAAAAGTAGGGTAAATTGACAAAATTGGCCCATGGTGTAGTTGGACAAAATGAAATTGGGAATATTTGGGATTTTCTGGAATTTTCTGGGAATTTTCTGAATTTTTGGATTTTTAGGCCAAGAAGGGTATTTTGGGTATTTGGAGGGTATTGGGGGGTATTTTTGGAATTTTTGGTATTTTTGGGTATGGATGATCAATTTGAGTGATGTGGAGGTGTTTGGGATTGATTTTGGAAAGTTTTAGGTAATTTGGAGATTTTGCGAAAATTTGGGTAATTCGAGGGTTTTGGGTAGGTTTAGTAGGTGTAGGGTTTAGGGGGTCAAAAATTGAAAATTTGGGAAATTGAAGATTGGGTGAATTTGGGTGGGGTGAAATCATTTTGGTTGAGCCATGAAGCCATTCAAGCCCATATGAGCCATGAAAGGACTCGTTTGAGGCATTCAGCTATGTTGTTCTAACCCTGCTTGCGAGGGCTTAGGGGTTAAGGACCATCCATGTGAATCACCTACATGAGTCAGGAGGTCAAGTTGGGTATGGGTGTGGTTTTAGGAAGTGTGTGGAAATGTAGTGTGTAAGTGTAGTGTATGTCGGCCCCTTCATCGGACCGGGCCGCCGGGGCGATCTAAGGCCCGAAGAGTCACATAGGAACTCATCCTTTAAACTTCCATATTTGATTTCAACCCTCTAGGTGATTAGGGGTCTATAGTCGAGTTTGTGGAGTTTGCGGGGAGTTTAGAAGTGGTTTGAATTTCTAAAGGCGGGTCCCAATTCTAGTCCTCTAAGATAGTCGAAGGAAAAGCTAAGGCTAGATCCTAGCGCTAAAAGAAGAAAAGGAAGACCTCATCGAAAATGAGGTCGACAAATGGACTCGATAGGTGTGGTGGTGACGGAGCACACGCGCGTATTGGTGTTGACCGAGCGATCAACAAAACCAACACGGATGTCCGAGTGACGAACTTAGGACGAAGTAGAAGAGTTCTGCGTGGGGAGTGTCGAGTATATCTACGGGAGCTGGAGATTCTTGAACTCTCGGCTGGGGAAAGGAAAAGGAGGTGAATCCCAAATCACATGATGCGGGGAATTTCGATTTAGATTTTATTTTGCTTCAATTTATGTTTTGATGTGTGAGTTTAAATTTTAGTTTGGAGTTTGATTTAGATTGAAGTTTGTCGAAATTAATTTGAGGGATTTGATTTGAAATGAAAATTGGGATTTTGAGGTTTTAGATGTAACATCTCCGACCTCGAAAGAAAATTGAATTGATTAGATTGAATCGTTGCGATGAGAAGAGATCTCGGAGCAAAGCGGTGTTGGATGTAAAATCCTTAACCTCGAGAGTTTGAATTTGATTTGATGTATTTCATTGCGATAGGGAAAAGATCCTAAAGCGATGCGGTCTCGGATGTAAAATCCTCGACCCGAAGGTTGAATTTTGATGTATTTCGGTGCGATAGGAAGAGAATCCTAAAGCGGTGCGGTCTTGGATGTAAAATCCTCGACTCGAAAGTTTGAATTTTGATGTATTTCGGTGCTGATAGGAAGAGAATCCTAAAGCGGTGCGGTCTTGGATGTAAAATCCTCGACCCAAAAGTTTGAATTTTGGTGTATTTCGGTGCGATAGGAAGAGAATCCTAAAGCGGTGCGATCTTGGATGTAAAATCCTCGACCCAAAAGTTTGAATTTTGATGTATTTCGGTGCGATAGGAAGAGAATCCTAAAGCGGTGCGATCTTGGATGTAAAATCCTCGACCCAAAAGTTTTGAATTTTGATGTATTTCGGTGCGATAGGAAGAGAATCCTAAAGCGGTGCGGTCTTGGATGTAAAATCCTCGACTCGAAAAGTTTGAATTTTGATGTATTTCGGTGCGATAGGAAGAGAATCCTAAAGCGGTGCGGTCTTGGATGTAAAATCCTCGACTCAAAAGTTTTGAATTTTGATGTATTTCGGTGCGATAGGAAGAGAATCCTAAAGCGGTGCGGTCTTGGATGTAAAATCCTCGACCCAAAAGTTTGAATTTTGATGTATTTCGGTGCGATAGGAAGAGAATCCTAAAGCGGTGCGATCTTGGATGTAAAATCCTCGACTCGAAAGTTTTGAATTTTGATGTATTTCGGTGCGATAGGAAGAGAATCCTAAAGCGGTGCGGTCTTGGATGTAAAATCCTCGACTCGAAAGTTTGAATTTGATGTTTTCGATTGAGATTTGATTTAAGATCTAGAAGATCGGATTTGAGATTTGATAGAGATTGAATTTGAATTTGATTGAGACTTGAAGCCTGGAAAGATTGAATTTGGAAATTTGGAAATTTGGAAGGATGAGTTTGAACTCGATTGAAACTTGATTTAAGATTTGATTTGAAATTTGAAAGATCAAGTTTGAAACTTGATCGAGATTGGATTTGGATTTTGATTGAGAATTTGATTTGAGATTTGGGAAGATCAAATTTGAAATTTGATCGAGAGTGGATTTGGAATTTGGAAAGATTGAAATTTGAAATTTGATCGAGAGTGGATTTGGAATTTGATTGAGATTTGATTTGTGAAAGTAAGTTGGAAAATTTGTATTATCATGATTTTATTTATCTTAGCACATTTTATTATTTTTGGGTTCGGACCCGATCATAAGTAATCTTGACGTGTTTCTTAGGGATGAAGAATTCATTCCTTCGAAACATCGGTAGCGTAATACTTTTTAAGTATCGTCGTTGATTGGAAGCATATGTCGTTCTCTGGCGATTCACTATTGGTAGGAACCTCACGGTATCATGCTGACCTGACGGTCCTTCCGAGTGGGTTCGAATTTTCCTCATCTTGCGGTGTGCGAGAATAGGTCTCTTTAAAACGAGAACTAAATCACCAACTTTGAAGGTTCTTGGGCGGACCGGTTGTCGTGGGCTTGAACCATTTTAGCTTGGTATAGTTCTAAATTCGTTCTGCAAGTCTTTTCCTTCAAGCTTTCTAATTCTTCGAGTCGTAGTACGGCGTTTTCTTCGTCGTGATCTTGTTTGCAGCTACGATTCGAGTGAAGGAAGGCTGAACCTCTAAAGGTAACACTTGCCTCGGACCCATATACCGGAGCGTAAGGTGTAGCTTGAGTAGGAGTTACGAAGGTTGTCCGGTAGGCCCATAAGGCTTCTAACAATTTCTCGTGCCAATTTCTCTTATTATCGTCCAAGGTTTTCTTTAAGATTTGAACGAGAGTTTTATTAAAAGCCTCGGCGAGGCCGTTTGCTCTTGGGTAGTAAATTGTCGAGTATCGCCGGTCGATTCCGTGTCTCACGACAAAATTGTTGATTTGTGTGCTTCGAATGCGGCCCATTATACGAGATGATCTGCGCGGCACTCCGAAACGGTAGACAACTTGGTTCTTGAAAAGCGTAGCACGTGGTGTGCTTTCACTTCTCTAAGTGGAGCGCTTCGCCGCTTGGAAAAGTAATCATGTAGCTGCAAGAATGAAACGATGTCCTTTTGAAGATGGTGGTTCATCGGACCCACTATATCATGTGCCCCGACATTCGAATGGCCACGACGCAATTGTCGGGTGTAGCACATTTGGAGGTTGGTGTAGAACCACTCCGTGCACTTGGCATTGGTGACGGCTCTTGGCGATTTTCATGCGGTCGGTCATCATCGAGGGCCGGTAGTACCCTAGTCTTTTAATTTTCATCTTCATCTTTGGACCGTGCGGTGAGCGCCACGGAGTCTGAATGCACCTCTTTAACAATTTCACGGGCCTCGGACCCGCTTAGGCACCTTAGCCACATTTGATCAAAAGACCTTACGTATAATGTGTTGTTTATTAATGCGTAGGACGAGTTCTTTTCTTGATCGATGGGCTAGCGACCTATCGTACGGTAGCTTTCTTGTTTGCGGAGTAGTCTATCAATAGGTTGTCGCCGATCTTACGTGTTTTACGTCACTTCTTCCTGCTGATTCTTTTTCTTTTTCGATTTGTGTATCATGTCTATGTCAGTTGTGATAGGACTGACGTCCGTGAGCCGACACTTCCATTGATTCATCTTGCAAACAGGCAAATTCTTTTGCGAGACGGGCTAAAGCATCTGTTAAAGCATTCTCTTTTCTAGGAATTTTGTAGATTGTCACATTTGGAATCTGTTCAACAGTTTGTATGGCATCTTGGAAGTATTGTTCGAGTCTTGGTTTAAAAATTCTGTATTGTCCGGCGATACGTTGAATGATTAGCTGTGAATCCCGTAGATGTTGATGTACGTTATCCCCATTTGAATGGTTAATTCCAATCCCGTTATGAGGGCTTCGTATTACGTCCGTTGTTTGTACACGGTTCGTCAAGTGGTAGGAGTATCTTAACATCCCCAGCTCCGGTGTTATAAAGATTAGCCCGATTCCCGCCTTACAGGGCACTATCACTTGCGATTCTTCGTCTTTGTGTCTTGAAGATGCTCCGTCGAAATATAATTCCCAACGTCGATCGTCGAGGTCTTCTAGGTTCATTATTTGTTCATCGGCGGATCGTCATTGAGAGGAGATTCGGCGGCAAAGGGTGTCTTTGCGAGGAAGTCTGCTAAGACTTGTCCCTTTACGGCACGCGAGAGGCACGAAAGTTATATCGAATTGCGATAATATCATTGACCATCGGCAAGTCTGCCGGAAAGTGTTGGACGAGTCATCGAAGTATTGCAATGGATTAAACTTCGAAATCGAGTTGACCTTGTGAGAAAGCATGTAGTGCACGAGCTTTTGAGCGGCGAAGATCGGGGCCAAACAATGCTTTTCGATTGCGGGATACCTTACTTCCGTCGGAAGTAAACGACGGCTTAAGTAGTAAAGAGCATTTTCTTTACCCTCATCATTGACACAGGCTAACGGGGCTCCGAGAGAGTCGTCTAGAGCCGCGGTGTAAAGTATCGACGGTCTACACGAGGCTAGGGCTGCTAAGACGGGAGGTGTCATTAAATATTGTTTAATGTCTTCGAAGGCCTTCGGCATTTCTCTTCCCGAAATAAATTTGGCGTCCTTTTTAACTAGTGCGAGAAAGGTGACACCTACCGACGGGTTTGAGATAAAGCGTCGAAGATATGCCGGCTTCCCTTGAAAAGATCGTAGTTGTTTTAAGGTTTTGGGAGGCGGCATTTCTAAGATGGCTTTAATCTTCTCGGGTCGATTTCAATTCCACGATGTCGGACAACGAATCCTAAGAATTTCCGGAGGTGACGCCGAAGGCGCATTTTAAGGGATTCATCTTAAGGTTAAATTGTCTTAATCGTTCGAAAACAATTCTCAAATCATACGGGTGGTTTTCCTTTACTTTGCTTTTGATGACGACATCGTCCACGTAGCACTCGACTTGATTGTGGATGAGATCATCAAAAATTCTTGTCATTGCTCTTTGGTAAGTTGCTCCTGCGTTCTTCGGTCCGAATGGCATCACCGTGTAGCAAAATACTCCGATCGGCGTTACGAATCTTTGTAAGCTTTTCATCTTACGGAGCCATTTTTATCTGGTTGTATCCGAAGATCCATCCATGAATGAGAATATTTCATGTGTCGAAGCAATATCGATCATCGGTTACGGAATCGGTAGAGGGAATTCATCTTTTGGACATGCCTTGTTTAAATCTGCGAAGTCCACATGAATTCGATACGACCATTCTTCTTTCGGCGGCACCACATTGGCTAACCGAGTCGGGTATTGTTCTTCACGGACAAATTTAGCGTCTATTAGCTTTTTAACTTCGGTTATGACTTGTTGTTCGATTTCTAGACGCATTCTTACGGGACCTTGTCGTCGGAACGAAGTAGGATCCACTCCTAGCTTATGAGTTGCACGACCTGCGAGGCTAATCACGGCATTTCATCGTAGTTCCAAGCAAAACGAGTCCTTAAATTCCATTAATAACTTGATTATTTCTTCGGAGTCTTCTTTATTGAGTAAGGAGCTAACAAAGGTAAGTCTAGGCTCTTCGCTAGTACCTGAGTTAACTTCCAGTTAACTCATCTATTGTGGATTTGATTTCTTCTTCGAATTCTGGTGGAGCGTCTCCGATTTGTAAATCTTCGAGTTCGTCTGTAGTTTCCATGCGGTTTTCATTGGATTTGCGAGTGACAACCAAGCAAAATTCGGTATCGTCAGCCGGCCCTGTCGTGCCGAATCCGAGTCCATACTTTGAATTGGGAGGACGGCCGGAGTTATTCCATAACTTTTCAAAATGTTGTGATTGGCACTTTTGTCCATTGTCGAGGTAAGAAACCACGTTGAATTAAATTTTGAACACGGGGAGAGTACCACTCAAAGGTAATTCCATTAATTCGATGAAGTGACATCTTCGAATTGTACATTATTTTCGGTTTTGGAGGAAGAAGCACCACGGTAGAATTTGATCGGCTTTGCACCGTCACTACGTACCTCTTTGACCTCCATACCCTCGATCTTATTAGAATGGATCGGAGTTAGGGTCATAGTATGTACGTAGTGGTTAATCTTCTCGTACATTGATTTGTATTCTTCGTTCTTTTCATCTTCGAGGGAGATCTTGTATTGCGGCTTCTTTCGACTTATTGTTGCTTGCTTCTTGCTTGATTTCTTTTTCCTCTTCGAGACTATCTTCCCGATCAACATTGATGGTTGGTTTCTTACGTCCGGTTGTCCTAGTGTCTCTACCACGGCCTCGTCCCCGGCCTCGACCTCGGATGCGAGTTGTGGAGAAACCTTCACCATCTCGCCGGAAGGGAGTGGTGAGTGGCTTGTTGGACTAGAACTTCGGGTTCTTCGTTGTCTCGAACTTTCTTTGCTTTATTTGTTACGGTATCTCTGGAGAAGATTGTTTTCTTTGGCGGTGCATAATAAGTTTGCATCTTCATGGATTCCAATTTCATGTACGGAGAATGGTTGTAAGTCTCCTTTGATGCCTTGTTCCCCTCCATCGTAGTACTTGATGCCTTGAGTGTAGAGATGATGGTACCATCCTGTTTTCATGTATCCATGGTCGGCCCGAGTAGAGCGTTGAACGACGTTTCGAATCGATTATATGAAATTTTGCGGTTGTCTTTGCTAAATCACCGGTCTTCATCGGTAGCGTTATTGACCAGAGGGCTCTTTCTCCTTTACGGTTGAATCCTCTTAATAACATTTTGTCGGCCTCGAAGCTCGCGAGCATCGATTTCCAAGTATGCTAGTGTTCGAAGACTCATTATATTGATTGATGCTCCTGGATCCACCAATACTGCGGAGAGCGTAAACTTCCCGATTGTAGCCGAAATGTACAACGGTCGGTTGTGATCTGCACATCCCCAGTAGTAGGTCATTGTACGTGAAGGTGACACCTCGTTGTTCCTTTAACGAGCAAACCTCATCTAAGGAATCTCCGGCCATTTGAGCTAAGCGAATTTCCGGATCGAGTAAGGCCTTGATCAGAGCTTCTCTCATCTCCTTTGATAAGATGAGAGCATCGTAGATGCTCAGTTTGGCCGGTAGTTTCCTAAGATGGGCTAGCACGTTGTAGTCCACTTTGTTCTCCTGCGTCTCGGCTTCTTCTCGAATGGGTATGTCTTCTGCTGGGGTTGGTTCTTCTTGAACAACCACACCTTTCCTTTGTCTTTTGGACCCATTCTCGGAGGTAGAACTTTTCCACTTCTTAGGTTGACTTCGTAATTTCTTCGAATCTAGTATTGAGTTCTGTTGGTGTTTCCTCTGAATCGGAATGGTGGCTCTTACGGATTATCTTCAAAATCTGAAGGCTCTAACTACTATTATGGCTGGAGCTCCTCGAAACTCGCGAGATAGAGCCGTTGCTTGTTGAGCTCTCGTAGCCTCCTTGATGGATGCCTTCTTCGTCATTGTGATCGTCGAGATCATGTATGATTTGAGAATTGTTGTTGGTATCGAAATCGACGCCCGGATTGTCGCTAGTTACGTAATCGTTAGAAACAGTCAAAACGTAGCCAACGCCATCACCCTTATCATTATATGATCCCACCGAAGTGAGCGAGATAATCATACAAAATCGAGAGGTTCGAGGGATTTCTCCCCGAATCGGAAACAACTATCCTAGGATAAGCGGCCCCTAGTCCAGCCTTAGGAATCTCGGTCCCCTCTTCTTCGTCGATTTTCTTCTTCTCTTCGATTGTCTCTGTCGAGGTGGTTCCTCCATCGCAAGTGATAGTACGGCTTAACGGGTCTCGAACTACGAATTGAAGCTCGCACGAAGCGGTTCGGATGTTGTCTAAAATCTTCTTCGAAGATCTCGTCCGAGGCGGTAGTCCATCCATCGTCGGTTGCATAGGGATCTATCGGAATGACGGGATCGGTTGAGATAACATTGACGGAACCTCCTTTACGGGGTTCCTTCATGTACTCCTTCGGGATTGTTATATTTCCTTTCCGAAGGTTGTCGTTGAGCCAACTTTTGAAGGTAATGCGGTCTTCATCTTGTGCCCGAGCATCCGATGGTAGGGGCGAAAGTTGGGATCACCTTTCTTGTTGACTTCCTCTGGTCTTTTGGGCTACAGCGGTGGAAATGCGGAGTTTTCATTAAGCTACGGAACATCTTTGGTCTTGCTTCATTTTTGAACGGATATTCTGCGCTCGAAGCTCCCTCGATGTACGTTGCGGACGAGACGGTTGTTCATCTTGCGGAGACGTTGATAGTTGGACCGGGGTTGCTTGGTAATTTTGTTGTGGTTCGTTGCGGCCGTTACGGTGGTATTTGCATCGGTTGTTTGCCTTTGTCAATGCTTTGCAACGACCCGGATTTCTTTTCGAAAGTCTTCACCGGCTTACGCTTGTCCGTCTTGTCGGCAAAACTTAATTGCTTCGCCTCTTCTTGCAAGCTTCCGGCCTTGCTTAACAACTTCTCGAAAGTCTTAATAGTGAATCCCTTGAGGAGAAGTGCTTTATCGGGCCGTGAATGCTTTTAAGCGAGATGCTGATTGCATGTTGTTCTTGCGGTTGTGGTTCACACTTCATACTTAAATTTCTCCATCGAAGTATGTAATCCACTAGAGTTTCATTCGGCCTTTGTTTCTCTACCACTAAATCACCTATAGTGATGTGGTGCTGAGCTCCGACAAATCGCTTAATGAAGAGGCTCTCTAGCTCTGAGAATGTCTTTACAGATCCGTTGGGTAATTCTGCATACCAGTCGAAGGCGATCCACGACGGACGCTAACAAGCTGTCGGAAGAGTAGCGCATCGCTCCGCCGGCATTGCAACAAGCGGCACGAAAGTGTGCGGCATGCTTGTCGGGGGTTCCCGGTTCCGTCGAAGGTTTTAAACGAGAGGTGGTACGAAGCCCTTTGGGTATTGGACGGCGTCGAATTCTTCGGGTAAGGTCTACCCGTCCGAATAGATGTCCCGTTCTTCGATTGTGCTAGGGCTTCTCGCACTGCTGTTCTACGCAAGTTCTTGATATCCTTTTCGGGGATCATACTTTGTGTTGTATCCTTTTCGAGTTGGTCATCCCCATTGACGGATGTAATCTCCTTTCCTCCGTCTACGATGTGAATGACTTACGGGGGTGTCTCTCCATGTGGTTGTACTTGACTTTGGAGAGTGGCTAGAGGCTATGGCCATCTCTTCCATCCTCTTCGCCATTTGAGCGATCGTGTCGTCCTTTTCCGTAGTTGTCTCTTCATCGGTTCGGCTCCTCTCTTTCTGCGGCTGCGGGAGCACCTTGAGAAGATGATGAAGCTCGTGTCTCGACCATGTTGATTTCGCATATTCGTTGTCCATGAATTCCGATGAGTCGATCTCATCTCCGAACTTTTCTTCTCTTTCTTTTGCCAGCCGTCGGATGTCGGTTCTCGGCTTTTCCATGGCATCTTCTAGCGGAGCTTTACGTGTATCTTTGTGGTTGTCATGCGATGGTTGCCGGGTCCTTTTTCACGAGTCCCCTTCATCGCGGTAGCACTTTCTTCGGATTCCGGCCTCATGGCGAGACTTTCTTTCTCGAGTTTCTTGTTTCGATCTCAGTTGCCCCGTAGTGGGACGCCACACCATCCTTCCAGCGGCGGAAGGTCTATGACCGGATGGTGCATCGGCCCGAATGCTTTGGAAGGTGGTATCCTCCTAATGCTGCAACACGATACTACGACGGGCGGGCTAGCCTTCATTCTCTTGCTTGGCTTTTCTATCATGACGGCGGGTTCTACTCGGGGCCCAAGACGGGATTTGGCGGCACCCGCCCTATCCTTCGTAGAATTTCGACACGGGGCAATTTTCCTTCTTCGTTAGCTTTTCTACCAAAGTTTGCGGTCGAGCGAAACGGCGTAGTTCGATTCTTTTCTTGCGGCTATCGTTGTAGTATGCGGGGTTGTGGTAATGTGGCGACAATCTTTCGAACATTCTCTTCATCCTCTGCGGCGGAGAGGGGATGGAACACTGCTTCCTCCCAAAAGTGGTATGTAGTCGAGGCGGTGGTGTATATTCGGTAACGGTGTATATTACGGCAACTACGGAATTTCCTCCAGGAAGGCGATCTCGGCGGCTACGGCTTCCCGGCGATCCTTCATTTCTATTTCTTCTTTGGGTCTTTGTCGGCGAAGGAATCTTCGAAGCTGGACCCGATTTCGAAGACGGAAGGTCTTACGGGAAGATCCGTACCCTCCACGGTAACGGGTTTATCACAGTTACGGATTCCTTTCCCCTTTGATTTGGCGAGAGTCGGGGTAGGTGCGAAACAGACTAGACCGGTGGGGGTAGTGAGAACGGTCCTCTGCGGACGGCGGTACTCCTCCTAGTCGGGACCCTTTGCGGGGGAGGAAACTCTTGGATCGACCTAAGGTTGAACTCGAGCGAGTGGTTCCTCGGCTTCGGATACCTTGTTCGTCGGTGCGAAGAGGGAGACGTCGGTGACTTTGACGTTCGTGTTTTCGAATCCTCGTCCCGAATCGGATGACCCCATTGTCGGGCGGCTCATCCTTATAGACGGCGAAGTCCGGTCCGTTGGTGAAGGAGAAAATCGGTTTCGGGGCTTCCATTTACGCAGGTAGATTACGGTTGTCGGTCCCAAGTTATGCTTCTTTTCTTTGGGACGAAAAGAAAGGAATTGAAAAGAGTCCGAACTCATTCTTTGTTCATGTATTTATAAAAAAGAATCATTTGTTAAAAGAATCACTTATTAGAGGGTTTGTTTATTTAGAACGGAATGTTCGAAAGGTGTAGAGAAGGTAAGGAATCCGATTCGAGTTGGAAAGGAAAGAAAGTCTTAAGCGAGACTTCTCGACTCGAAGGATCATTCCTAAACTAACACTATTGGGGGTCCACCCCACCTCAGAAATGAGGTAAAAGGATCTCGGAACCTCTGCGTTTAGGGGTGTCTAAACGGTGGCTCCTAAATCCGAGAGAATGTTGGCTATACTTGTTCGAGATAGAAATGAACATAGTATTCCAACGGAAAGAAGGGTAGTTTGATCCATTAGGGACATGGATACACTACCGATTTTTGAAAGCAGAATTATTTGATTATAATGGAGAGAGGAATACTCCCCAGCGGAGTCGCCAGAAATTGTCGGCATATTTTTAGGTTGTGTTGTATTTTGAAAAATGAGTCGCCTACAGAAATTGTCGGCGAATTTTATATTTAAATTAAATTTAAATATATATATATAATTTGAAAAGTAGTATTTGATTTTGAAAATAATTTTAAATTTGAAGATTTTAAGATATGAAAAATCAAACCGATCTCACATCCCAGAATAGTTTATATAAACGAGCACCGCATCACAAGCCAGTGTATCTATCCCGAAGGACAGACACCTTGCTTGATGGTGGGGCTCGGTTAAATAAACTAGAAGATTAGTGACATCCGTTTGGTACGCGAACCAATTTTATAAGCCGACAAGTTTCCCTGCTTAATATGAAAGACATTAAACGGGGTTTATATTACTGCAGGTTCTTTAAAATTCCCTATAAGGGCAAGCCACATAGTTAATTACATCTTAAGTGACGGGAATCATTTAAGAAAACTCTCGATAATAATCGATGGTTTTGCTCTCAAGAATTTCGAAGTTTAAGGTTTTCGAAAGATTGAATTTTGGAAATTTCGATAGGGAATGGATCAAATTTTGGAACATTTTGTTTTGTGAATCCAATGGAAGAAAGGTAGGAGAAATCGACGATTCGAAGTGAATCTTCGATGATTTCCCGACTATCCTATCGTTTGGCTTGAATTTAGGAAAGTCCTAATATTTATTTGATATTTCAATCTTGCCAATTTTAATTAATTTTGGACTTATATTTGTATGATAAAATCAGTTTGTTTTACATTTGTTGACCTCATTTTTGATGAGGTCTTCCTTTTCTTCTTTTTGTATTGTCCGGCGATCTGTTAAGATTCAGTCCTTCGTTGGCTACGTTTTGACTGCGATCTGTTAATATTATCCCACCGAACTTCGCTGAGGGCTTCGTATTCTGCTTCGTTGTTATCCCCAGCGGAGTCGCCAGAAATCCTGTCGGCATATTTTTAGGTCGTGTTTTATTTTGAAGAGGGGTCGCCTAACAGAAATCTGTCGGCGAATTTTTAATTTAATTAAAATAAATAATTTGAAAAGTAGTATTTGATTTTGAAAATAATTTTAAATTTGAAGGTTTTAAGATATGAGATTAAGCCGATCTCGCATCCCAAATAGTTTATATAAACGAGCACCGCACCATGAGCTGTGTATACTATCACTAAGGATAGACACCTTGCTTGATGGTGGGGCTTGATTAAATAAACTAGAAGATTAGTGACATCCGTTTGGTGCACGAACCAATTTTATAAGCCGACAAGTTTCCACAGCTTAATATGAAAACATTAAACGGGGTTTATATTACCAGGTTCTTTAAAATTCCACTATAAGGGCAAGCCACATAGTTAATTACATCTTAAGTGACGGGAATCACCTAAGAAAACTCTCGATAATAATCGATGATTCTGCTCTCGAGAATTTGAAGTTTAAGGTTTTGAAGATTGAATTTTGGAGTTTCGATAGGGAATGGATCAAATTTTTGGAACATTTTGTTTTGTGAATCCAAAGGAAGAAAGGTAGGAGAAATCAGCGATTCGAAGTGAACTTCGATAATTTCCGACTATCCTATCGTTTGGCTTGAATTTAGGAAAGTCTAATGTTTATTTGATATTTCGATCTTGCGATTTCAATTAATTAGGGCTTATATTTGTATGATAAAATCGAACAAATAGCACTAGAAGATGTGAGGGTTTATTGTCGTATCGGACGACTACCTCGGAATCTAAGGCAGGTTAGGGCTTAATTTGCAATACGAAATGCACTAACGAAGAGTTGAGGATTTATGTTGCACTAGGCGAAGCTACCTCGAAGTCCTATGGCTTGGTTGTTTTAATTCTAGGAAAGTTTTCTTGAAGTAGACTCGAGTTTTCTTGATGACGATGGTCGTCTTTGCCTACAGTGCTCAGAGCTCCTTGTTGTTGCGAGAGGTTTAGTTTTAGAAATCATAAATCGGGAGTTGAGAAAAGTGTTTTGGTTTAGAGAAAATCTTAATTTCGAGGTGTTTTTTATGTTTTATTTAAAACAAATCTTAAAGTTGATTATAACGACACAGGTTAAGATCCGCGGTTCCATCCTTAGGCATCATTATTTTTATCGGATTCACTTAGTCCGGATGAATTTGCTAAACTCAGTTGAATGAGTTCCACACTTTCATTTAGGCAGTGGGAAATCCCGTTAGCAACACGTAGGTTACATCATCCGAGGTATTCCAGATCATCCAACGGGACGTTTTAATTTAGTTGTAATTGTAGTTTTGTGTTACTGTTTGTGATTAAATTTTGAGTTGTTTTATATTTTGAAATGTTGTGGCGGTGAATTTTATCTTGCATGATGACTTTTAACTTAATTTTGGTTTCGGTTTTAGGAGTTATCCTAAAGGTGTGGGTTTTCATGCAGCTGTTGTTTTATCATGCAGAAAAGTAAAATGCATTTGCGATAAAGTAAATTGCGAAAGTAAATTGCGAAAGTAAATTGCGATAAAATAAAAGCGTACTGGAGGGTCTTCCAGTCATCCCAGTTGCACTTAAAACACGATTAGAATATTTAAGCGAGTTCTAGGTAAAGGTTAAGGGAAAGGTTATGGTTTCTACCAAATTCATAATCACATGGCTAGTCATCTCTTATGACGTCTCAGGTTCTTTGGGTTTTGGTTTAAGGACGATTTTCTTCATCGAAGAATAATCGAATTGATTGTTCTTATAAATATCCTATCATATTGAGGAAGTGCTTAAGAAGGATCTTAAACATCTTTTCGATATTTCTAGGATTGTTTTAAGTCAGAATGAATTTAATTATATAAATGAATCGATCGTCCAGAGGTTTTGAAGTCTTGTTAACTTGCTCGGTGAACTAGGACGTTTGAATATCCTATGAGTGAAGTGACACTTCATTTAATGTTTTATTTAGGAGTTATAATAACTAAAGCTTTCGAGGGTAAGTTAGTATTGAAATGATTTGGTTTAAGTTAAAGGGTTTAAATTTGGAATAGTGTTGAAGTTGCTTTTAAATTTATTTTCTTTGTTTTAGGTGATGTTATATTTAATTCATTTAATTTAATTTTAATTGAGTTTTAATTTAATTTAATTCGATTGAGTTTGATTTAATTTGATTTGGTGTTTAATTAATTTGATTTGATTTAATTTAATTTAATTATTTAATTTAATTTAATTTAATTTAATTTAATTTAATTATTTAATTTAATTTAATTTAATTATTTAATTTAATTTAATTTAATTATTTAATTTAATTTAATTTAATTGTTTAATTTAATTTAATTTAATTTTAATTAATTTAATTTAATTGTTTAATTTAATTTAATTTAATTATTAAATTTAATTTAATCTTAATTTAATTTATCTTTAATTTACTTTATTTTTAATTTTAATTGAAATTTGAAAAGATTTTAATAATTTAATTAAGTCTTTTAATATTTTAAATTTGAGTTATCATTTTAATTAAAAGTTGAGTATTAGTTGATATAATTAATTTAGGGATTTTTAAATTAAAGAATAAATCTCTTCCTAATAAAGATCCCTTATTTTAATAATTCGATTTTATTATTCTTCCAAATTTAATCTATTATTTAATTAAAGTTTAATCATTTTAAAATTATTTAATGGGTTTCTACCCTTTAATTATTTAAATTTCAATCATCCAAATCAGATTAGGATCAAATATTTTACTTGTTGATTTTTTATTAAACCTAAAGTTTTAATTAAGGATTAAAGATTTTAATTACCATTTTACCCTTTAAGCTTAATAATTTCATAACTCACTAAATTGAACTCAAATGAACTTGAAATTTTTATGTGACTTCACTCATATGTCAATAAAGACATGAGAGGAGAAAATGTGATTTTTCTGTATTTAATTTATTTATATAATTATTTTTGGTGGAAAATAGAGATTTTCAAGGAAAATTTGATAACATGACCAAGGGAAAGTTTCTGTCCTTAAGAAAATTAGGGGACATTCCTAATGACCAGAGAAGCACTTGGACCAATTTTGGTGATTTTTTGAATTATATTATTTTTATTATAATTATTTTGAGTTTTGGAGTGTTAATTAATTTAAAAATAAAATAAATGTTGAAAAATGGATTTTATATTTTTCAAAAATCTCTCTGATATCAAGGAAACCAGAGAAACAAATTTTGCAATTTTCTGATTTTTCTATGATTTATTATAATTATTTTAGTGAAAATGCTAGAAAATACATTTTTTTTAATTTTAAAATTACCTTAGGGCTTTAAAATTTAATATCTCACTAAATAGACTTAGGAAAAATGTGGGATTTGTTCCTAAGTGATTAAAATTCAAAATGTGACATTTTGGTGAATTTTATTATTTTTGTGATTTTTATTATTTTTTAATTATTAAAAATATTAAAATATTATTAAAAATCAACTTTTTAGAAAATTGAAATTTTAATTTTCTTAGGTTCCCCTGATATCAGAGAGGCTCCAAAACCAATTTGGTGAATTTTTAAAAAGTATTTTAAAAGTTATGAATTTTTAAAGTTTAAAATGGCTAAGTGGCTTAATCGACCCGATTAGTGGGGCTAACGAAGTCAATTGACTTCAAATTTTTATGGTGGATTCCTCCGATCCTAAAGGTCAGTGGAGAATTGATTTCAAGTCAATTTGATACCTGGTTAACTCTAATTAATTAAAGACCTATTTTGGGTGTTTAAGCCGATTAGGGTTAATGCGAGTGAATTAACTCGAAGTCTATTTTTCTAGGGTTCTCGGTCGTAAGGAACATCACCAAATATTTCTAGAATTTATTTCACAACATGCTAATTTTTGGAATTAAAATACTCGAAAACGGCAACATGCATTTGAAAAATAAATAACTTTTCACGAGAGATGGCCTACGACCTTGGAAAATTCGGGGAATGTTCCCGAGTTCGGAGAGCTTAAAAGCCTATGGTCTCATGCCATGGTGAATTGTATACATGCATGGAGAATTAAATGTATGCGAGAGAGTAAATAAATCATAAAAAATAAAATACTTAATGAAATTAAATGATTTCTTTTCCACATTATTCTCCTACGTTCGGCTGAAGCGAGGGGTATTTTTATTTTATTTTTGTGATTTTTCTACACAAAGATATGGATTTTTGAAGTTTAGGGAATTAAATAAATAAGAAAATACCCTAATTTTCTATTTATCCACGCGGCGCCGGCGAGAGCCTCGGCGGCTCCGAACGCACGCGCGTCGCGCTCCCGTTCGACGCGCCGCACCGAGTCGGCGGCCGGGCCGCGGTTCTCGTACGGTCTCTCTGGTCCGACCGCGATCATGGCCGTCCGTGCGCGCGTGTATCGAATGGACGGCATCCGTTCATCGTCCCCGAGTGTTCTCGCCGAGAGCCGTCCACACTAAATCCACAGATCTCGCTCGATTCTCAATGGATTTTTATGTTCTTATACTCTATGGATTCGTCTTGAAGAGACGAACACATCTATACGGTTAACATGCATTGGAACTAAGGCATTTGAAATAGAGAATCTTCAGAAGCTCGGGATGAAGAGTTAGCTCATACCTTGGCTCAGAGAAGTGTGGCTTCAATCGAGAGTTGTTGCACCTTCGATTGGGTCTGTGAGCTCCGAGATGAAGTCTCTGAGTGCAGTGAATTGTACGGATATGATTTCGACCGAGCCCGATCACAAAGCTTGGAGAGTGGAGCAGCTGGGTGGCACTGGAGATGGGGCTTTTAGTGGTGGACACCTTCCCTTGGTGCAGTGAAGGTGTAGAGCCGATCGATTTGGGAATTGGCTCGTTTGTGGAGAAGTGTCTGGTTTTTGGGCTAAAGTTTGAGCTCGAAATTGGGCTCGGCTAGAAGGAATTGAGGCATGGAATTCGGTGGGGATCGGGTGCTCCATGTGTAGAGAGTGATGCGGAGTGATTTTGGCGAGTTTCCTTAAGGTTTTTGTTTCGGCTCCTCTCATGGCCGAGAGGGGTGGAGTTTAAATAGGAGAGGGTGGAAGGCCTCTCGGAGGGAGTTAGGGCTTGGGATCGAGTTTGCTGCGGTGAGGAGAAGATCGGCCATGGTGACCATTGGGCATGGGGCGGCTCGGCGAGTGAGAATTTCGATGTTGGCTCACATGTGAGCTCTCGGCCATGGTGTTTTCCGGCGGCACGGTGGCCGGCCGGCCGAGCGATGGTCACCATCTTGGTCGGGTGGGTCGAGGGCGGGGTTTAGTGTAGGCGATTGAGGTTTGACATGTGTAAAGGAGTTTGATTTAAATGGAATGGGAGAAGGCTCACTTTGGCTTGGTTTGGGTCAACCCACCATTTTGGGCTTGGTGCACCCTTCCAAGCTACGATTTTGAGTGAGGGAATCATTTAGGTCGGCTTAGAAGGAATGGTGAAGTCTCCATCCATGATGAGGTGGCTAAACATGGTTTAGTGTGTGACATGATTAAGGTAAAAAGGGTTAAAGGAGGTTTAAGAAAGAACCCCCTCTTCTTGCCATAAATGGACTAATGACAAGTCAAAGCCCTCATGGCTTCATGTGGCTTGAGAATGGCTTGTTCATGGCTTCATTTGGCTTGGGAAAAGGTTGATTTGTTTCATGAAAAGGGTTTTAAGAATTTTGGATGTTTTGATGGAAATTTGTATGAAACTTGATTTGGAATAATTTGATGGTGACTTTAGGACTTAGGTAATGGATTTAATTAAATGGATGACAAATGGAGATGTCATGTGGGCTTTAGGGTAGATTTGGGCTTTTGAATTTTGAAGGAAATGGGCTTTTAAGAAGGTTTAAGGGAAGTGGGCTTTTAAGTTTAAGGATGTGTTCATGGATGGGAATTTTTGTAGAGGTTTGGGCCAAATAGTTGTTGGTTTTGGTTTAGGGATGTTTCATGAATAACTTGAAATAGATTTAAGGTGGTTTGGGTTTGAATTGGGTTGAATTTGGGTTTATTTGGTAAATGGGCGATGTAGGTCGAATTGGGCTAACTTGGGCCGATGTTGGGCTAGGGTTGAAATTGATGTAAAATAAATATTAAGAAATGTTTATGGGAATGTTTCAAAGAGGTTTTGGCTTTGGTTGGGTTTTAATTTTGAGGTTTGGGCTCTATTTGGGTTAGATTTGGGTTTAGGTCGAAATTGGGCTTTTTGATTTTGGGTTGAATTTGAGTGGGGTTTGGGTCAAAATCTTGGGCAAATCATGTTAGTGTTTTGTTTATGAGGATGTTAAGGAAGGTTTAGAAAAGATTTGGGGTTAATTGGAGTTGAATTGGGTTAGTTTGGGCTAAGTTTGGGTCATGGGTCCGAATTTGGGCTTTAAGGCCCAAAGTGAAATTGGATCCAAATGTCGATCAAATTGGACTTGGATTTGGTCTAAATTGGTATTGGGAATGTTGAATTGAAGTTTAGAATTGAATTGGACCAAAATTGGGGTCGATTGGGTATGTTTGGTTTGACATTGGGTCCAGCTTTGGGTTAAAATGGGTCGATTTGGGGGTTTTGACAAAAGTAGGGTAAATTGACAAAATTGGCCCATGGTGTAGTTGGACAAAATGAAATTGGGAATATTTGGGATTTTCTGGAATTTTCTGGGAATTTTCTGAATTTTTGGATTTTTAGGCGAGAAGGGTATTTTGGGTATTTGGAGGGTATTGGGGGGTATTTTTGGAATTTTTGGTATTTTTGGGTATGGATGATCAATTTGAGTGATGTGGAGGTGTTTGGGATTGATTTTGGAAAATTTTAGGTAATTTGGAGATTTTGCGAAAATTTGGGTAATTCGAGGGTTTTGGGTAGGTTTAGTAGGTGTAGGGTCCGGGGGTCGAAAATTGAAAATTTGGGAAATTGAAGATTGGGTGAATTTGGGTGGGGTGAAATCATTTTGGTTGAGCCATGAAGCCATTTCAAGCCCGTATGAGCCATGAAAGGACTCATTTGAGGCATTCGTTATGTTGTTCCTAACCTGCTTGCGAGGGCTTAGGGGTTAAGGACCATCCATGTGAATCACCTACATGAGTCGGGAGGTCGAAGTTGGGTATGGGTGTGGTTTTAGGAAGTGTGTGGAAATGTAGTGTGTAAGTGTAGTGTATGTCGGCCCCTTCATGAGACCGGGCCGCCGGAGGCGATCTAAGGCGAAGAGTCATATAGGAACTCATCCTTTAAACTTCCATATTTGATTTCAACCCTCACAGGTGATTAGGGGTCTATAGTCGAGTTTGTGGAGTTTGCGGGGAGTTTAGAAGTGGTTTGAATTTCTAAAAGGCGGGTCCCGATTCTAGTCCTCTAAGATAGTCGAAAGGAAAAGCTGAGGCTAGATCCTAGCACTAAAAAGAAGAAAAGGAAGACCTCATCGAAAATGAGGTCGACAAATGGACCCCGATAGGTGTGGTGAGTGACGGAGCACACGCGCGTATTGGTGTTGGCCGAAGCGATCAGCAAAGCCAACACGGATGTCCAGTGACGAACTTAGGACGAAGTAGAAGAGTTCTGTGCGGGGAGTGTCGAGTATATCTACGGAACTGGAGATTCTTGAACTCTCGGCGGGGAAAGGAAAAGGAGGTGAATCCCGAATCACATGATGCGGGGAATTTCGATTTAGATTTTATTTTGCTTCAATTTATGTTTTGATGTGTGAGTTTAAATTTTAGTTTGGAGTTTCGATTTAGATTGAAGTTTTGTCGAAATTAATTTGAGGGATTTGATTTGAAATGAAAATTGGGATTTTGAGGTTTTAGATGTAACATCTCCGACCTCGAAAGAAAATTGAATTGATTAGATTGAATCGTTGCGATGAGAAGAGATCTCGGAGCGAAAGCGGTGTTGGATGTAAAATCCTTAACCTCGAGAGTTTGATTTTGATGTGATGTATTTCATTGCGATAGGGAAAAGATCCTAAAGCAATGCGGTCTCGGATGTAAAATCCTCGACCCCGAAGGTTGAATTTTGATGTATTTCGGTGCGATAGGAAGAGAATCCTAAAGCGGTGCGGTCTTGGATGTAAAATCCTCGACTCGAAAAGTTTGAATTTTGATGTATTTCGGTGCGATAGGAAGAGAATCCTAAAGCGGTGCGGTCTTGGATGTAAAATCCTCGACCCAAAAGTTTTGAATTTTGATGTATTTCGGTGCGATAGGAAGAGAATCCTAAAGCGGTGCGGTCTTGGATGTAAAATCCTCGACCCAAAAGTTTGAATTTTGATGTATTTCGGTGCTGATAGGAAGAGAATCCTAAAGCGGTGCGGTCTTGGATGTAAAATCCTCGACCCAAAAGTTTTGAATTTTGATGTATTTCGGTGCGATAGGAAGAGAATCCTAAAGCGGTGCGGTCTTGGATGTAAAATCCTCGACCCGAAAGTTTGAATTTTGATGTATTTCGGTGCGATAGGAAGAGAATCCTAAAGCGGTGCGGTCTTGGATGTAAAATCCTCGACCCAAAGGTTTGAATTTTGATGTATTTCGGTGCGATAGGAAGAGAATCCTAAAGCGAGTGCGGTCTTGGATGTAAAATCCTCGACTCGAAAGTTTGAATTTTGATGTATTTCGGTGCGATAGGAAGAGAATCCTAAAGCGGTGCGGTCTTGGATGTAAAATCCTCGACCCAAAAGTTTTGAATTTTGATGTATTTCGGTGCGATAGGAAGAGAATCCTAAAGCGGTGCGGTCTTGGATGTAAAATCCTCGACCCGAAAAGTTTGAATTTTGATGTATTTCGGTGCTGATAGGAAGAGAATCCTAAAGCGGTGCGGTCTTGGATGTAAAATCCTCGACCCGAAAGTTTTGAATTTTGATGTATTTCGGTGCGATAGGAAGAGAATCCTAAAGCGGTGCGGTCTTGGATGTAAAATCCTCGACCCAAAAGTTTTGAATTTTGATGTATTTCGGTGCGATAGGAAGAGAATCCTAAAGCGGTGCGATCTTGGATGTAAAATCCTCGACAAAGTTGAATTTGATGATCTAGAAGATCGGATTTGAGATTTGATAGAGATTGAATTTGAATTTGATTGAGACTTGAAGCACTGGAAAGATTGAATTTGGAAATTTGGAAATTTGGAAGGATGAGTTTGAACTCGATTGAAACTTGATTTAAGATTTGATTTGAAATTTGAAAGATCGAGTTTGAAACTTGATCGAGATTGGATTTGGATTTTGATTGAGAATTTGATTTGAGATTTGGGAAGATCAAATTTGAAATTTGATCGAAGTGGATTTGGAATTTGATTGAGATTTGATTTGGAAGTTTGGAAGGATAGAATTTGATTTTGAAGTTTGAAAAGATTGAAATTTGATTCGGAATTTGGAAAGATTGAATTTGAGATTTGTGTTGATTTCGTTTATCTTTTAATGGTTCAATTTTATTTTGTTGTTTATTTAATGTTCATGTGAACTTGGTGTTTGTCATTTTTCGATTTTTTTTTAGAAAGAAATTTTCTTTTATTCTCTTTTTTTTTCTTTTACGTTCTTTGTTCGAAGTTCATTTAACTTTAATGGCGTTTCCCGATCAATTTGCACTGAAAGAGGTGAAGGCCAAAAACGTGACATGGTCGCTTTCATTCCAATCATGTTGAAAATACGTCGTACGACTCGATGCGGAATATATTTCATACAATCCATGTAGACTCGAAACGGATTTGTGTATGATCTTTGTTGATCCATCGAAAAGAATCATCTGTCGAAAAATCCATGTACGAATAGTGAGGTACATGGTCGATAACATCACCTTCCAAGCCATCCTTGGCGAGGATGCCGGTGGATGTACGTTGGAGGTGTGATATTTCCCATGTAACTCGCGACTCGTAAGGCGGAGGTTCTCCAGCTGCGGATGCGGTTGGAAATGGTAAGGTATTTCTTTGTCGTCCATCCTCTGAAAGTAAGCGAGATTCGCTCCACTGGCACTCCTGGTATGCGATGCTTTGCGATATACGCTCCGTTACCTTGCGGTATCATGACGGAACCCACCGGTAAAGGTATCTTTGCTTGGCCCTCGGAACTCACCGGGCCTGTTATCCGGAGGTCGGATCCGAACATGATGTTGCACTCATTCGAAAGAGGCAGTGCGAGAAGGTCGACGAAGTCGTGGTGATCGATATGTGGGGGTATGCGGTCACCTTGTTTGTAGATGTTGATAATGCGGCTATTGGGTATGCAATCTGTGGCGGTACCCTCCATGTTATCGATCTTTTCACCATTCTCTTGATAACTAATGGCATCGGATCTACTTGCCCATGACGAAGTATCCACGGTGGGTTTCCCTTCTTGTCTTCGACGAAGTTGTAGCGACATCCGCATTGTATTGTGATTCTTCCTTTCCACGGCATCCATCTCGGGGTTACGAGTATGTGTTTTCCCTCGGGCGGCTGCTCGGCCCATTCTTTTCGGATCCGGATACGATCCACGATTTCTTTGTTGTTCATACTGCGAGAATACGTCGGTGTGTAGCTCGAGGCCTTCGAGTATGTTGATTCTTCTTCCTTTAATTCTCTCGAAGTATTCGAAAGTTTTCTTTTCGACGTTACGCATCCTCTCCGGCTCGTATTCGGAATGATGCGGATGGCGAGGCCTTGTGACATATTGTGGGATATATGGTTCAATCCCTTCACGTTCCCCTGCATGCCTCGGCTCCTCGGGGATGATGCACGTCGGGACATCCCGGGGTTGCTTGCACGACAAGGTCATGCGCTTCGTGGTGGTTCATCCGGTGGCGTGGTAGCCTTCTTTCTTCGATCTTACGGAGATTTCCACAGTTCTTTACGGTTATTCTAGGAGGTGGCCTCCTTTCTTCGAGTTCTGGTGAGCCGGTGTCCTTGAAATGTGAGTGCTTGGCATTAGCGAGTGTCTCGTCGCGTGCGGTCCGCGGCTAGTTTTGTTAACATTTTACGGATGCGGCGATTCTTATTTCTTCGTTGCGTGGGCGTGAGAGTAGCCCTCCGAACTTCTTGAATCTGCGGGCGCGGCGGCGACGAGCTTGCCCTCATTTGTAGTGACTACGGACTTCATTTTCTTGTCTTCTTCGGTGTTTGCTTTTCTTTTCTTGTTGTTGGATTGGTGGCTTGGGCCACCCACTTTCATCAGCTGTACTGCCAGGGTAGTTCTTCTCGGTTAGCTGGGACCCGAGTCACTTTCCTCGTCTTGTAGAGCTCTGGTGGTGCGAAATGCGAGTCGATCTCGATTATCGCTCCATCTTTCACCCTCTTTTCATCGAGTGCGAGGCTTACGCCATTCTTAAAGTTCAAGACCGACCGCCGTTCGACATTTCCTACTCGAAAAGACAAGGAAAAGGATCGGAGTACTGTACTTAAGAACAAGAACATTAAGAAAATGTTTATTAAAGATACATTTTTTATTATTCTTATATTTTGAAATTTAACGGGAATGAAGTAGGATAAGATGAGGGAAGAGATTTTGATTTGAAAAAGAAAACAAGGAAAACTTAATTATCATGATTTTATTTATCTTAGCACATTTTATTATTTTTGGGTTCGGACCCGATCATAAGTAATTACTTCACCGTGTTTCTTAGGGATGAAGAATTCATTCCTTCGAAACATCGGGTAGCGTAATATTTTTCGAAGTATCGTCCGTTGATTGGAAGCATATGTCGTTCTCCACGGCGATTCACTAGGCGGTAGGAACCTCACGAGTATCTTGCTTGACCACGAAACGGTCCTTCCCGAGTGGGTTCAAATTTTCCTCTATCTTGCGGTGTGCGAGAATAGGTCTCTTGAGAACGAGAACTAAATCACCGACTTTGAAGGTTCTTGGGCGGACCCGGTTTGTCATGGGCTTGAACCATCTTAGCTTGGTATAGTTCTAAATTCAGTTGCTGCTGCGAGTCTTTTCCCTTCAAGCTTTCTAATTCTTCGAGTCGTAGTACGGCGTTTTCTTCGTCGTGATCTTGTTTGCAAGTTGCAATTCGAGTGAAGGAAGGTTTGAACCTCTAAAAGGTAACAACGCCTCGGACCCATACACCGGAGCGTAAGGTGTAGCTTGAGTAGGAGTTACGAAGGTTGTCCGGTAGGCACATAAGGCTTCTAACAATTTCTCGTGCCAATTTCTCTTATTATCGTCCGAGGTTTTCTTTAAGATTTGAACGAGAGTTTTATTAAAAGCCTCGGCGAGGCCGTTTGCTCTTGGGTAGTAAATTGTCGAGTATCGCCGAGTCGATTCCGTGTCTCACGACAAAATTGTTGATTTGTGTGCTTCGAATGCGGCCCAGTTATACGAGATGATCTGCGCGGCACTCCGAAACGGTAGACAACTTGGTTCTTGAAAAGCTGCAGCACGTGGTGTGCTTTCACTTCTCTAAGTGGAGCCGTACGCCGCTTGGAAAAGTAATCTGTAGCCTGCAAGAATGAAACGATGTCCTTTTGAAGATGGTGGTTCATCGGACCCGTATATACGTGCCCCGACATTCGAATGGCCGCGACGCGATTGTCGGGTGTAGCACATTTGGAGGTTGGTGTAGAACCACTCCGTGCACTTGGCATTGGTGACGGCTCTTGGCGATTTTCATGCGGTCGGTCATCATCGAGGGCCGGTAGTACCCTAGTCTTTTAATTTTCATCTTCATCTTTGGACCGTGGTGAGCGCCGCGAGTCTGAATGCACCTCTTTAACGATTTCGCGGGCCTCGGACCCGCTTAGGCACCTTAGCCACATTTGATCGAAAAGACCTACGTATAATGTGTTGTTTATTAATGCGTAAGACGAGTTCTTTTCTTGATACGATGGGCTAGCGACCTATCGTCACGGTAGCTTTCTGTTTGCGGAGTAGTCCATCGATGGTTGTCGCTTGATCTTATGTGTTTTACGTCCTTCTTCATGGTGATTCTTTTTCTTTTTCGATTTGTGTATCATGTCATGTCGAGTTTGTGATAGGACTGACGTCACGTGAGCCGACACTTCCACTTGATTCATCTTGCAAACGAGGCAAATTCTTTTGCGAGACGGGCTAAAGCATCTGCTAAAGCATTCTCTTTTCTAGGAATTTTGTAGATTGTCACATTTGGAATGCTATTCAACAGTTGTATGGCATCTTGGAAGTATTGTTCGAGTCTTGGTTTAAAAATTCTGTATTGTCGGCGATCTGTTGAATGATTAGCTTGTGAATCCCAGTAGATGTTGATGTACTGTTATCCCAGTTTGAATGGTTAATTCCAATCCAGTTATGAGGGCTTCGTGTACCGCCGTTGTTTGTACACGGTTCGTCGAGTGGTAGGAGTATCTTAACATCCCCGCTCAGGTGTTATAAAGATTAGCCGATTCTGCCTTACAGGAGCACTTATCACTTGCGATTCTTCGTCTTTGTGTCTTGAAGATGCTCCGTCGAAATACAATTCCCAACGTCGATCATCGGGGTCTTCTAGGTTCATTATTTGTTCATCGGCGGATCGTCGTTGAGAGGAGATTCGGCGGCAAAGGGTGTCTTTGCGAGGAAGTCTGCTAAGACTTGTCCCTTTACGGCACGCGAGAGGCACGAAAGTTATATCGAATTGCGATAATATCATTGACCATCGGCAAGTCTGCTAGGAAAGTGTTGGACGAGTCATCGAAGTATTGCGATGGATTAAACTTCGAAATCGAGTTGACCTTATGAGAAAGCATGTAGTGCACGAGCTTTTGAGCGGCGAAGATCGGGACGAACAATGCTTTTCGATTGCGGGATACCTTACTTCAGTCGGAAGTAAACGACGGCTTAAGTAGTAAAGAGCATTTTCTTTACCCTCATCATTGACACAGAGCTAACGGGGCTCGAGGAGTCGTCTAGAGCCGCGGTGTAAAGTATCGGTGATCACACGAGGCTAGAGCTGCTAAGACGGGAGGTGTCATTAAATATTGTTTAATGTCTTCGAAGGCCTTACGGCATTTCTCTTCCGAAATAAATTTGGCGTCCTTTTTAGCTAGTGCTGAGAAAGGTGACACCTACTGACGGGTTTGAGATAAAGCGTCGAAGATATGCCGAGCTTCCTTGAAAAGATCGTAGTTGTTTTAAGGTTTTGGGAGGCGGCATTTCTAAGATGGCTTTAATCTTCTCGGGTCGATTTCGATTCCACGATGTCGGACAACGAATCTAAGAATTTCCGGAGGTGACGCAGAAAGGCGCATTTAAAGGATTCATCTTAAGGTTAAATTGTCTTAATCGTTCGAAAACAATTCTCAAATCATACGGGTGGTTTTCCTTTACTTTGCTTTTGATGACGACATCGTCCACGTAGCACTCGACTTGATTGTGGATGAGATCATCAAAAATTCTTGTCATTGCTCTTTGGTAAGTTGCTCTGCGTTCTTCGATCCGAATGGCATCCTTGGTGTAGCAAAATACTCAGATCGGCGTTACGAATCTTTGTAAGCTTTTCATCTTCTGGAGCCATTTTTATCTGGTTGTATCACGAAGATCCATCCATGAATGAGAATATTTCATGTGTCGAAGCAATATCGATCATCGATTCTGGAATCGGTA
>JAKZJZ010000767.1:886-38268 GCA_022702705.1 Papilionanthe hookeriana x Papilionanthe teres
TACTTGGAAATCATTAAAGTGGAGGTAATTGCTACAATTCAGAGTTTTTCTCAAGGGGATGACTGTTGAGCTCATTTTTTGATGAGGTCTTCTATTCCCTCTTTAGTGTTTAGGATCTAGCCTTAGGCTTTTCCTTTGACTATCTTAGAGGACTAGAATTGGGACCCATCCCTTAGAAATTTAAACCACTTCTTGTCTCCCCGCAAACCCCACAAGCTTCGATCGTAGACCCCTAATCACCTGAGGGTTGAGATCAAATGTGGAGGTTTAAAGGATGAGTCCCTATAGGACTCTTTGGCCTTAGGACTACCCTGGGTGGCCTGGTCTGGTGAGGGTTGACTTACACACTCACTACACTCACACTCTACACTCTCACACACACAATCCAAATCCTAAAACCACACCTATAACCAACTTGACTCCCTGACTCATGTAGGTAATTCATATGGATGGACCTTAACCCCTAAGCCCCTGGTTAAGAGGGTTAGGAACAACATAGCGAATGCCACTAATGAGTCCTCTCATGGCTCAAATGGGCTTAATATGGCTTCATGGCTCAATCAAAGTGATTCCATTTCACTCACATTTGATCAATCTTCATTCTTCCAAAATTTCAATTTTTAACCCCGGGGACCCTACACCCATCAAACCTACCAAAAGCCCTTGAAATTGTCCAAATTTTCCAAAATCTCCAAATTACGCAAAATTCCTCAAAACCAATCCCAAACATTGCCACATCACTCAAATCGATCATCCATAGCCAAATATACCAAAATTTCAAAAAATACACTCTAAATACACTAAAAATACACTTTTGGCCAAACTTTTATAAATTCCAAAAATTCCCAGAAAATTCCAGAAAATCCCAAATATTCCCAATTTCATTTTAGCCAACTATAACATGGGCCAATTTTGTCAATTTACCCTACTTTTTCGAAAACCTTCAATTTAGCCCATTTTAAACCCAAATGAACCCAATGTCTCACCTGCTGAGTTGCCCCATGCCCAATGGCCACCATGGCTGTTCTTCTCCTCACCAGAGTAGCTGATCCCAACCCCTAACTCCCCATGGGAGGCCCTCCAGCCACTCCTATTTAAACCCCACCTCTCTCAGCCATGGAAGAGGTGCTGAAACAAACCTACCGAAACTGCGCCAAAATTGTCCCAGACCACTCTCCACACTTAGAGCAATTGAGCTCCAATGTCCATTTGCCCTAATCCCCATTAACAGAGCTCAATTTCGCAGTCCAAATTCCACCCAAAAATAGGACACTTCACTACAGTGAGCCAATCTCCAAATTGATTGGTCCTACACCTTCACCAGACCAAGAGGAGAAGTTCCCCAGCTGAAAGCCCCCTCCCCGGGCCACCCAGTTGTTCCAGCCTCCAAGCTTTGTGATCGGCCGTGGTCACTTTTGTACCCAGCAATTCACCGGCCAAGGGACTTCATCCGGATCTTGCTTCGGACCCAATCGAACGTGACACAACTCTCGGATCGAAGCTTCACTTCTCCGAGCAAAGGTATGAACTCTCTCTTCCTCCTGAGCTTCTGTAGATTCTCCATTTGATATGAATCAATTTCAATGCATGATCACCATATAGATGTATTCATCTCTTCAAGATGAATCCATAGAGCACAAGAACACAAAAATCCGTTAAGTATTGAGTGAGATCTTAGGGTTTTAGTGTGGACGGTCACGGGTTCACACCAGTCGTAGACGATGACTGGGAGCCGTTGGATCGCGCATGTATCAAGCGGACGACTCAGATGGTGTCGGACCAGGAGACGGTACGTGAACTGCGGGCCCCGTGGCAGCTGACCCAGATGGCAGCGCCGAACCAGGAGACGCCGCGTGGCCTTTCGGATCCGCTAAGGTTGACGTGGTGCCGCGTGGTTAAGTAGGAAATTAGGGTATTTTCTTATTTATTAAATTTCCAGAACTTCAAAAATTCATAACTTTGTGTAGAAAAATCCTAAAAATAAAATAAAAATACTCTCTCGCTCAGATGAACTGAGGAGAATAATGTGGAAAAGAAATCGGTAATTTCATTAAGTATTTTATTTTTAATAAATTATTTACTCTCTGCACTATTTCAATTCTCCATGCATATAGGAAATTCACTATGGCATGAGACCATAGGGCTTGTAAAGCCTCCGAACTCGGGAACATTCCTTGAATTTTCCAAGGTCAGAGGCCATCCCTATGAGAAGTTATTGATTTTTCAATTGCATGATACTGTTTTGAGTATTTTAATTCCAATAATTAGCATGTTGAGAAATAAATTCTTGGAAAATTTGGTGATGTTTCTTATGACCGGAGGAACTCAGGAAAAATAAGTTTTCGAGTTAATTCACTTGGGATAACTCTAATTGGTCTAAATACCCAAAATTGAACTTTAATTAATTAGGGTTAACTATACATCGATTGACTTGGAAACAATTCTCCACTGTCCTTTAGGGTCGGGAGAGTCTCACATAAAAATTTAAAACTAATCGGATTTGATTTGATCCACCAAATGGGCCGATTAAGCCCTACTGGTAAAATTAAACTTTAAAAATTCATAACTCACAAAAAAATTTTCAAAAATTCACAAAAATGGTTTTGGAGCTTCTCGATATCAGAGAAACTTAGAAAAATTAAAATTGTAATTTTCTAAAAAGTTGATTTTTATCATTATTTTAATATTTTTAATAATTAAAAAATAATAAAAATTATAAAAATATTAAAAATCACCAAAATGTCGCATTTTGAATTCTAATTACTTAGGAACAAACCAAATATTTTTCTTAAGTCCCTAGGATAAGATATTGAATTTTAAAGGCTTAATGTAATTTTTAATATTAAAAATGTATTTTTCAACCTTTTCACTAAAATAATTCTAATAAATAGAAGAAAAATAAGAAAAATATAAAATTTGTTTCTCTGAACTCCTTGAGGTTAGAGAGATTTAAGAAAAATATAAAATCCATGTTTTGACTTTAATTTTATTTTAAAATTAATTAATACTCCAAAACTCAAAATAATTCTAATAAATATAATATAATTGAAAAAATCATCAAAATTGGTCCAAATGGTTCTTTAGTTATTAGGAATATCCTATAATTTTCTTAAGGACAGAAACATTTCCTTGGTCGTGTTATTGAATTTTCCTTGAAAACCCCTATTTTCCATTAAAATAATTACATAAATAAATTAAAAACAGAAAAATCACATTTTCTCCTCGAAAGTCTTAATTGACATGTAAGTGAGGTTACATAAAAATTTCAAGTTCATTTGAGCTTAATTTAGTGAGTTATAGAATTATTAAGCTTGAAGGGCAAAAGGGTAATTAAAAATTTCAACATTTAATTAAAATTTTAGGATTAATCAAAAGGGGGAAGGGTAAAATATTTGATTTTAAACTCGATTTTGGATGATTGAAACTTAAATGATCGAGGGTAGAAACCAACTAACCATTTCAAATATAATTAAAATAAAACTTTAATTAATTAATTAATCGAAATTTTGGAAGAATAATAGAAATTGGAATTATTAAAGTAGGGATATTATTAAGAGGATATTTATTCTTTAATTTAAAAGTCCCTAAATAAACCACTTTAATAATACTTAATTCTTAATAAAAAAAATTAATTAAAATAATAATCCAAATTAAAATTAAACTAAAATTAAATTAAAATTAAAGTTAAATTAAATTAAATAAATTAAATTAAAATTAAATTGAAATTAAATTAAAATTAAATTGAAATTAAATTAAAATTAAATTAAATTAAATTAAAATTAAATTAAATTAAATTAAATTAAATTAAATTAAATAAAATTAAAATCAAATCAAATTAAATTAAAATTAAATTAAATTGAATTAAAGTTAAATTGAATTGAATTAAATTAAAATCATTTAACAACAAACCTAAATGAAATCCTTAAGAATTAAATCTAAAATAACTTGAACACAATTCCAAACATAAACTAACTTTTTATAATTAAGTCAAAATTAAAATTAAGTCATTAAGTTTAAATCATTAAAATACTTAATAATTTGATTTGCCCTTTTAAAGCTCTTATTATTATAACTCTTAAATGAGGCATCAAGTGAAGTGTTACTTCACTTATGTGATATTCAAATGTCCTAGTTCACTAAGCAAGATAACAAAACTTAAACTCCCTGGATGATTAATTCACTTCAGTATAATTAAATTCTCTTGGACTTGAAACAATCCTAGAGGTATTGAAAAGATGTTTAAGACTCGTCTTAAGCACTTCCTCAATATGATAGAATGTTTATAAGAACAACTGAATTTAATTGTTCTTGGGTGAATAGAGTCATCTTTAAACCAAAACACAAGAACCTAGACGTCATAGGAGATGATTAGCTACAGGATTAGGACTGCAGTGAAAACCAAAACCTTTCCCTTAGCTTTACCTAGGTACTTGTTAAACATTTAAATGTCTTAACATGTGTTTTAAGTGCAGCTTGGGATGACGGGAAGACCCTCCAAGTACGCTTTTATTTTATTGCAATTTACTTACATGCGACCGTACTTTACTTTTCTCGCATGATAAACAACCGTTTGCATGAAAACCAAAACCTTTAGGATAGTCCCTAAAACCGAAACCAAAACTAAATTAAAAGTCATTACAAGATAAAAAATCACCGCCACAACATTTCAAAATATAAAACAACTCAAAATTTAATCACAAACGCAACAACAAAACTACGATCGCAACTAAATTAAAACGTCTCGTCGAATGATCTGGGAATACCTCGGATGATGTAACCCACGTGTTGCTAACGAGATTTCTCACGGTCTAAATGAAAGTGTGGAACTCATTCAGCTGAGTTTAGCAAATTCTATCTGGACTAAGTGAATTCAATGAAAATAACTGATGTCGGGATGACGGAACCGTGGGATCTTAATCGGTTCTGTTTAAACAACTTTAAGATTTGTTTTAATTAAAATATTAAAAAACACTTGAATTTTAAGATTTTCTCTAAACCGAATACTTCTCTCATCTCCTGATTTATGACTTCTAAAACTAAACCTCTGCAACAACAAGGAGCTCTGAGCATGGTGCGGCACTCGCCTTCGTCATCAGCGAAAACCCGAGTCTACTTCAAAGAAACTTTCTTAGAATTAAATAACCAAGCCATAGGACTTCGAGGTGGTTTGCCTAGTGCAACATAAATTCTCAACTCTTCGTTAGGCATTTGCACGATCATGTCATGTAAATTAAGCCCTAACCGGTCTTAGGACTCCGAGGTAGTCGTTTGATACGACATAAACCCTCACATCTTCAAGGCTATTTGTATGATCATGTCATGCAAATGTAAGTCCTAAATTAATTAAAATTGGCAGGATTGCAATATTAAATAAATTCTCAAATTGAAGCCGAACAATAGGATAGTTTGGGAAGTTGCCAAGATTCTTCTTGGATCCTCAGCTTCTCCTACTTCTCTTCCTTTGGATTCTTGAAATAAACTGTTCCAAATTTGATCCATTCCCTATTGAAATTCGAAAAATCCAATCCTTTGAAAACCTTAAACTTTGAAATTCTTGAGAGCAAAACTACCGATCATTATCGAGAGTTTTCTTAAATGATTCCCGTCATTTAAGATGTAATTAACTATAGTGGCTCGCCTTATAGGGAACTTTAAGAACCTGTGTAATATAAACCTCGCTTAATTTCTTCAGTATTAAGCATGGGAACTTGTCGGCTTATAAAATTGGTTCGCGGACCAAACGGATGTCACAAATCTTCTAGTTTATTTAATCGAGCCCCATCATTAAGCAAGTGTGTATATTCTTCTCGGATAGATACACGGTTTGTGATGCGGTGCTCGTTTATATAAACTATTTGGGATGTGAGATCGGTTTGATTTCATATCTTAAAATTTTCAAATTTAAAATTATTTTCAAAATCAAATACTAATTTCTAAATTATATATATATATATATTTAAATTAAATTTAAAATTTAAATTTCGCCGACAATTTCTGTAGGCGACCCCTTTTAAAAAATACAACACTCAACCTAAAAATATGCTGACAACTTCTGGCGACTCCGCTGGGGAATAATTCCTCTCTCCATTTTAATCAGATGGTTTTATTTTCATAAATCGGTAGTGTATCCATGTCCCTAGTGGACCAAAACTACCATTCTTCCGTTGGAATACCCCGTTCATTTCTGTCTTGAATGAGTATAGCCAACACCTCTCGGATTTAGGAGCCACTGTTTAGACACCCCTAAACAGAGAGGTTCCGAGATCCTTTTACCTCTTTTCTGAGGTGGGGTGGACCCCCAATAGGTGTTAGCTTAGGAGCGATCCTTCAAGTTGAGAAGTCTTACATAAGACTCTCTCTTCCTTTCCAATTCTAAATCGGGCCCTTTACCTTTTCCATAACCTTTTTCCTTTAATCGTTTTGTTTCTAACAAACAAACTACCTAATAAATGACCTCTTTTATAAATCACAAATGCACTAACATAAACAAAAATGTGTTCGGACTCTTTCTTTTTCGTCCTAAACTTTACGACGAAAGGAAGTATAATTCGGGACTGACATTCAGAATCTGCCCTGCAGAAAATGGATGCCCCAAAGTTAATCTTCTCCTTCACCAATGGACTGGACTTCGCTATTTACAAGGATGAGCTGCCCGACAATGGGATCATCCATTTTGGACAAGGATTTGGCAACACAGATGTCAAGATCGCTGACGTCACTCTCTTCACACTAATGGACAAAATGTCAGAAACTGAAGAGCCCGTAATTGAATTCAACCTGAAGTCGACTCAAGAGTTCCCTCCCCGCAAAGGGTTCCAGTCGAAAGGAATACTACTCGTTCGTAGGAGGACCGTTGTCTCTACCCCCACCGGTCTAGTCGTCTCTGCACCTACCCCGGCTCCCGCTAAACTAAAGGGGAAGGAAGTCCAAGTTTGTAATGAGCCTGTTACCGTGGAGGGTACAGATCTCCCTGCGAGACCTTCTATTTTCGAAATTGGGTCCAGCTCAAGGGTTCAACCCCTAACACGGACTCAGAGGAGGAACATAAGTAGAAAGATTGCCAGAAAGGCCAGAGCTGCTGAAGTCGCTTTCTTAGAAGAGATCCCTGAGTACACACCATTGCCTGAGTACATACCATTGCCTGAGTATACACCGCTTTTGGAAGGAAGTAGATTCCATCCCCTCTCCGCCGCAGCTGACGAGGAAAATGTCCGCAAGAATGCTTCTACATTACCTCAACCCGCATACTATAGCAACAACCAAAAGAAAAGGGCTAGGATTACACCATTTGCTTCGACTAACGGATCGTGATAGAGAAGTTAGCAAAGAAAGAGAAATGTCCTGTATCAGAAATTTTAAGAAGGATAGGGCGGGTGCCAGCCAAATCCCGCCTTGGGCCGCGAGTAGAACCCGTTAGCGCCACAGAAAAGCCGAATAAGAAGATGAAAGCTAGTCCACCTGTTGTTGTTTCGAGTTTACGGATCGGGGAGGATACCACCTTCCGAGCATTCGGCCGACGAGACCATCCGGTCCTAGGCCTTCGCTGTCTAGAAGGATGGTATGGCGTCCTACTACCGGCCAATTAAGACCGAAACAACAACTCGAAAAGGAAAGTCTCGTCAGGAGACTCGAGTCCGAAGAGAGCGCCACTGCGATGAAGGGGACTCCCAAGAAGGAAATCCAACAGCCATCGCATGATAACTGTGAAACCGTACGAAAAAGACCACTGGAGGACGCTATGGAAAAGCTAAGGACCGACATTCAACGATTAGCAAGAGAAAGAGAAGAAAAGTTTGGAGATGAAGTCGATTCGTCGGAATTCATGGATGACGAATATGTGGAGATCAACATGGTTGAGACACGAGCATCGTCAGCTTCGCAAGGTGCTCCGGCGAGTCTGCGGAAAGAGATGAACCGGAAATGTTAAGAGCACAACTTCGAGAAAAAGATGATACAATCTCTCGAATGGCAAAAAGGATGGAAGAGATGGTTGCGGCCTCTAGCCACTCTTCGAGTCGGGTTCACCCCCAAGAGAAACGCCTCCAGAAGTTATTCATATTACAGACGGAGGAAAAGAGATTACATCCGTTAACGGAGACGATCAGCCGAAGAAAGATTCTACCCAGAATATGATTCCAGAGAAAGACATCAAGAATATGGTAGAACAGCAGGTGCGAGAAGCCTTAGCACAGTCTAAGAGCGGAGCATCTATTCAGACGGGTAGACCTTACCCCGAAGAATTTGATGCAGTACAATACCCAAAAGGCTTCGTACCACCTCTGTTCGAAGACTTTTGATGGTACGGAAACCCTCGACGGCATGTTGCACATTTTCGCGCTAGTTGTTGCAACGCCGGTGGAAGTGACGCCTTACTCTTCCGACGGTTCGTCGGCGACTGTCGGGGATCGCCTTCGATTGGTACGCGAGTTACCGAACGGTTCGGTAAAGACATTTTCGGAATTAGAGAACCTCTTCGTGAAACGGTTTGCGGAGCTCAACACCATATCACCATCGGTGATCTAGTGGTGGAGAAACAAAACCGAACGAAACTTTAGTGGACTACATACTTCGATGGAGGAATCTAAGCATGAAGTGTGAGCCACGACTACAAGAGCAAGCATACGGTCGGTATCTTGCTTAAAAGCATTCACGGCCCGATAGCACTTCTCCTTAAGGGATTTACGATTAAGACTTTCGAGAAGTTGTTAAGCAAGGCCGGAAGCTTGCAAGAGGAAGCGAAGCAACTAAGTTTCGTCGACAAAACAGACAAACAGAAGCCTGTGAAGACATTTGAAAAGAAATCCGGGATCGTCGCGGCAGTCGATAAGGGCAAGCAGCCAATGCAAATACAACTGAAGCAGTCGCGGCCCGGCTATCGAGCAACCTCGGCAGAACTACCAACAACCTCGACCCGGTTATCGGCCAACTCAACAAGTATGAGCAACTGCCTCGCCCGCAGCCGCACGTTAAAGGAGCTTATAAATGGAGAATATCCATTCAAGAATGAGGCGAGTGCTAAAGATGTTCCGCGATTTGATGAAGACTGCGGATTTTCAACTGCGGAACCCGGGAAGCCAGAAGAAGTCAATAAGAAAGACCATCCCATCTATTGCCCTTACCACCGGATGCTCGGGCACAAGATAGAGGATTGCATTACCTTCAAGACTTGACTCTACAACAATCTCCGAAAAGGAAACATAACGATTTCGAAGGAATACATGAAGGAACCCCAGAAAGGCGGTTCTGTCAATGTTATTTCAACGGATCCTATTGTTCCTATAGATCCCTACACGATGAATGATGGATGGAGTACCGCTTGGACGAAGTCATCGAAGAAAATTTTGGATCGCATCCAAACCACTTCGGTGCGTGCTTCGATTCAAAGTTCTAAACCTGTCAAGTTGGCGCTATCGCTTGCGATTGAAGAACCACCCCAGGAAGAAAAGATCGTAGAAAAGAAGGAGATCGTAGAAGAAGAAAAGACCGAAGCTCTTAAGGCTAGAATAGGGGCTGCTTATCCTAGGATGGTTGTTTTCGATTCGGGGGAAAAATTCCTAGAACCTTTGACTCTGTATGATTATTTGCTCACTCCGGCGGGATCTTATAATGATAAGAGTTATGGCGTTGGCTACGTTTTGACTGTTTCTAACGATTACGCAACTAACGACAACCAACCTAATCCGGATCTCGATGCCGATACAAATAACAATTCTCAAATCATACATAACCTCGACAATCACGATGACAAAGAAGACATTCACCAAGAAGGCTACGAAAGTTCAACGAGCAATGAATCTATTTGTGAATTTCGAGGAACTCCAATCACGATAGAGCTAGAGCTTTCGGATTCCGAAGCGACTCCGAGAAGAACTCGTCATGCCGATTCAAAAGGAGACACCAATAAACTCGGCACTGCATTCGAAGAAATCACAGAAGTCAACTTAAGGAGCGGAAGGGTTCTACCTCCGAGAATGGGTCCAAAAGATAAAGGAAAGCAGGTGGTTGTTCAGGAAGAATGAACCCCATGTTGACCTCATTTTTGATGAGGTCTTCTCTTCTTCTCTTTAGTACTTAGGATCTAGCCTTAGGCTTTTCCTTTGACTATCTTAGAGGACTAGAATTGGGACCCACCTTTTAGAAATTCAAACCACTTCTTAACTCCCCGCAAACTCCACAAACTTGACTATAAACCCCTAATCACCTGAGAGGTTGAAATCGAATGTGGAAGTTTAAAGGATGAGTTCCTATGTGACTCTTTGGCCTTAGGACCGCCCGCAGGTGGCACGGTCTGGTGAAAGGTTGACTTGCACACACACTACACTTTCACACACCTCCTAAAAACACACCCATACCTGACTTGACTTCCTGACTCATGTAGGTGATTCACATGGATGGTCCTTAACCCCTAAGCCCTTGGCTAAGAGGGTTAGGAACAACATGATGAATGCCTCAGATGAGTCCCTTCATGGCTCATGTGGGCTTGATATGGCTTCATGGCTCAACAAAAATGATTTCCGTGTTTTATTTCGAAGAGGGGTCGCCTAACGTAACTGCTTGGCGAATTTTTAATTTAATTAAAATAAATAATTTGAAAAGTAGTATTTGATTTTGAAAATAATTTCAAATTTGAAGGTTTTAAGATATGAGACTAAACCGATCTCACATCCCAAATAGTTTATATAAACGAGCACCACACCACAAACCGTGTATCTATCCCTAAGGATAGACACACTGCTTGATGGTGGGGCTTCGATTAAATAAACTAGAAGATTAGTGACATCCGTTTGTCCGTGAACCAATTTTATAAGCCGACAAGTTTCCCCGCTTAATATGAGAACATTAAACAGCGGTTTATATTACTCTGGTTCTTTAAAATTCCTATAAGGGCAAGCCCCTATAGTTAATTACATCTTAAGTGACGGGAATCACTCTAAGAAAACTCTCGATAATAATCAATGATTCTCGCTCTCAAGAATTTCAAAGTTTAAGGTTTTCAAAGATCGAATTTTGGAATTTCAATATGGAATGGATCAAATTTGGAACATTTTGTTTTGTGAATCCAAAGGAAGAAAGGTAGGAGAAATCACCGATTCGAAGTGAACTTCGATAATTTCCCGACTATCCTATCGTTTGGCTTGAATTTAGAAAGTCCTAATGTTTATTTAGTATTTCAATCTTGCCAATTTTAATTAATTAGTGGCTTATATTTGTATGATAAAATCAAACAAATAGCTTAGAAAATGTGAGGGTTTATGTCGTATCGGACGACTACCTCGGAATCCTAAGACCGGTTAGGGCTTAATTTGCAATGCAAATGCCTAACGAAGAGTTGAGGATTTATGTTGCACTAGGCGAGCTACCTCGAAATCCTATGGCTTTGTTGTTTTAATTCTAGGAAAGTTTTGCTGAAGTAGACTCAGGTTTTGCTGATGACGATGGTCGTGCTGCCCACCATGCTCCGAGCTCCTTGTTGTTGCAGAGGTTTAGTTTTAGAAATCATAAATCAAGAGTTGAGAAAAGTGTTTTGGTTTAGAGAAAATCTTAATTTCCAGGTGTTTTTTATGTTTTATTTAAAACAAATCTTAAAGTTGATTATAACGACACCGGTTAAGATCCCACGTGCTCCATCCTTCCGGCATCATTATTTTTATCGGATTCACTTAGTCCCGTATGAATTTGCTAAACTCAACCGAATGAGTTCCACACTTTCATTTAGACCGTGGGAAATCCCGTTAGCAACACGTAGGTTACATCATCCGAGGTATTCCCGATCATCCAACAGACGTTTTAATTTAGTCGTAATTGTAGTTTTGTGTTCTGTTTGTGATTAAATTTCGAGTTGTTTTATATTTTCAAATGTTGTGGCAGTGAATTTTATCTTGCAATGACTTTTAACTTAATTTTGGTTTCAGCTTTTAGGGACTATCCTAAAGGTGCGGGTTTTCATGCAACTAGTTGTTTTATCATGCAAGAAAAGTAAAATGCATTTCGCAATAAAGTAAATTGCAAGAAAGTAAATCGCAATAAAATAAAAGCGTACCCTGAGGGTCTTCCCGTCATCCCAAGCCGCACTTAAAACACAATTAGAATATTTAAGCAAGTCCCTAGGTAAAGCTAAGGGAAAGGTTATGGTTTTCTACCAAATTCCTAATCCTATAGCTAGTCATCTCCTACGACGTCTAGGTTCTTTGGCTTTAGTTTAAGGACGATTTTCTTCATCAAAAGAATAATCAAATTCAATTGTTCTTATAAATATCCTATCATATCGAGGAAGTGCTTAAGAAGAATCTTAAACATCTTTTCAATATTTCCAGTGATTGTTTTAAGTCCAAATGAATTTAATTATATAAATGAATCGATCGTCCGAGGTTTTCAAGTCTTGTTAATTCGCTCAGCTGAACTAGACATTTGAATATCCTATGAGTGAAGTGACACTTCATTTAATGTTTTATTTTAGGAGCTATAATAACTAAAGCTTTCAAGGGTAAGTTAGTATTCAAATGATTTGGTTTAAGTTAAAAAGTTTAAATTTGGAATAGTGTTCAAGTTGTTTTATATTTAATTTCTTTTATGTCTTGTGTGATGCTATATTTAATTTAACTTAATTTAATCGAGTTTTAATTTAGTTTGACATAGTTCAATTTAATTCGACTTGGTGTTTAATTAATTTGATTTAATTTAATTTAATTTAATTATTTAATTTAATTTAATTTAATTTAATTTAATTTAATTATTTAATTTAATTTAATTTTTTAATTTAATTTAATTTAATTATTTAATTTAATTTAATTTAATTATTTGATTTAATTTAATTTAATTTTAATTAATTTAATTTAATTGTTTAATTTAATTTAATTTAATTATTTAATTTAATTTAATTTAATTTTTAAATTTTAATCTTAATTTAATTTATCTTTAATTTACTTTATTTTTAATTTTAATTGAAATTAAGTCTTTTAATATTTTAAATTTGAGTTATCATTTTAATTAAAAATTGAGTATTAGTTGATATAATTAATTTAGGGATTTTTAAATTAAAGAATAAATCTCTTCCTAATAAAGATCCCTTATTTTAATAATTCCAATTTTATTATTCTTCCAAATTTAATCTATTATTTAATTAAAGTTTAATCATTTTAAAATTATTTAATGGGTTTCTACCCTTTAATTATTTAAATTTCAATCATCCAAATCGATTAGGATCAAATATTTTACTTGTTGATTTTTTATTAAACCTAAAGTTTTAATTAAGGATTAAAGATTTTAATTACCATTTTACCCTTTAAGCCTTAATAATTTCATAACTCACTAAATTGAACTCAAATGAACTTGAAATTTTTGTGTGACTTCACTCATATGTCAATAAAGACATGAGAGGAGAAAATGTGATTTTTCTGTATTTAATTTATTTATATAATTATTTTTGGTGGAAAATAGAGATTTTCAAGGAAAATTTGATAACATGACCAAGGGAAAGTTTCTGTCCTTAAGAAAATTAGTGGACATTCCTGATGACCAGAGAAGCACTTGGACCAATTTTGGTGATTTTTTGAATTATATTATTTTTATTATAATTATTTTGAGTTTTGGAGTGTTAATTAATTTAAAAATAAAATAAATGTTGAAAAATGGATTTTATATTTTTCAAAAATTTCTCTGATATCAAGGAAACCAGAGAATCAAATTTTGCAATTTTCTGATTTTTCTATGATTTATAATAATTATTTTAGTGAAAATGCTGAAAATACATTTTTTTAATTTTAAAATTACCCTAGTGGCTTTAAAATTTAATATCTCACTAAATAGTACTTAGGAAAAATGTGGGATTTGTTCCTAAGTGATTAAAATTCAAAATGTGACATTTTGGTGAATTTTATTATTTTTGTGATTTTTATTATTTTTTAATTATTAAAAATATTAAAATATTATTAAAAATTAACTTTTTTAGAAAATTGAAATTTTAATTTTCTTAGGTTCCCCTGATATCAGAGAGGCTCCAAAACCAATTTGGTGAATTTTTAAAAAATATTTTGAAAGTTATGAATTTTTAAAGTTTAAAATGGCTAAGCGACTCAATCAACCCAATTAATGAGGCTAACCAAGTCCAATCGACTTCAAATTTTTATGATGGATTCCTCTCGATCCTAAAGGTCAGTGGAGAATCGATTTCAAGTCAATTTGATGCCTGGTTAACTCTAATTAATTAAAGACCTATTTTAGGTGTTTAAGCCAATTAGGTTAATCTGAGTGAATTAACTCAAGTCCTATTTTTCCTAGTGGTTCTTCCGGTCATAAGGAACATCACCAAATATTTCTAGAATTTATTTCACAACATGCTAATTTTTGGAATTAAAATACTCAAAACAAGCAACATGCATTTGAAAAATAAATAACTTTTCATAGAGATGGCTCCTCGACCTTGGAAAATTCGTGGAATGTTCCCAAGTTCGTAGGCTTCAAAGCCCTATGGTCTCATGCCATGGTGAATTGTATACATGCATGGAGAATTAAATGTATGCAGAGAGTAAATAAATCATAAAAAATAAAATACTTAATTAAATTAAATGATTTCTTTTCCACATTATTCTCCTCCGTTCACCGAGCAAGAGGGTATTTTTATTTTATTTTTGTGATTTTTCTACACAGAGATATGAATTTTGAAGTTTAGTGAATTAAATAAATAGAAAAATACCCTAATTTTCTATTTATCCACGCGGCGCCGCGTCAACCTCGGCAGCCTCCGAACGCACACGCGTCGCGCTCCCATTCGACGCCGCCACCCGAGTCGCAGCCCGGCCCCGCGGCTCTCGTACCGTCTCCTCGGGTCCGACGCAATCCCGCCGTCCGCGCGCGCGTGTATCGAATGGACGGCATCCGTTCATCGTCCCCAAGTGTTCTCACCCGAGAGCCGTCCACACTAAATCCCTAAGATCTCACTCGATTCTCAATGGATTTTCATGTTCTTATGTTTCTATGGATTCGTCTCAAGAGACGAACACATCTATACGGCTAACATGCATTGAAACTAAGGCATTTGAAATGAGAATCTCCAAGCTCGGGATGAATAGTTAACTCATACCTTGGCTCGTAGAAGTGTGGCTTCAATCCGAGAGTTGTTGCACCTTCGATCGGGTCCTAGCAAGCTCCAGCATGAAGTCTCCCGGTCCGGTGAATCGTCCGGATATGATTTCGACCAAGCCCGATCACAAAGCTGGAGGTCGCGAGCAACCGGGTGGCTCCGGAGATGGGGCTTTCGGTGGGAAACTTCTCCTCTCGTCCAGCTGGAAGGTGTAGGACCACCAATTCGAGGATTGGCTCACCGTGGCAAAGTGTCCCGGTTTCTGGGTGGAATCTCGCCGAGAAATCGGGCTCGTTGGCGGGGATTGTGGGCAAATCGACACCGGGGATCAACTCGCTCTAAGGATGGTGAAGGGTTTGGAACAATTTTGCGTAGTTTCGCAAGGTTTGTGCTTGGCTCCCCTCATGGCCGAGAGGGGGGAGTTTGAATGGAGCTGGCCGGGGGGCCTCCCGTGGAGAGTTGGGGCTCGGGATCAGCCTGCTCCGTGAGGAGAAGATCAGCCATGGTGACCACTAGGGATCGGGCAGCCTCAGCAAGTGAGAATTTCAATGTCGGGCTCACATGCGAGCTCTCGGCCATGGTGTTTTCCCGGCGGCCCGTGGCCGGCTACGGCTGCATGGGTCACCCTCAAGGTCGGTGGGTCGTGGCCGAGGTTCGTGCAATCAATCGCCATGGACATGTGTAAAGGCTTTGATCCAAAGTGGAATGGGCATGGCTGGATTTGACCTAAATGGGTCAACCCACACATTTGGGCTAGGTGCACCACCCAAGGCCTCGGTTTAGGCCGAGGAGAAAGTGATTCGGATCACCTCGATTAGTGGGGTCAAGTCACAATCCAAGTACAATTAGAGCTTAAGCATGGTTTAGCGGAATCATGTAAGTGGTTAACCACCTTTAGGAGTTAAGGAAAGAGCCTCCTCCTTTTGCCCAAAATGGCATGGTGACATGTAAAGAGGCTCTCATGGCTTGCATATGGCTTATGCATGGCTCCATGGCTCCATTTGGCTTGTGGAAAAGTAAAGTCAATTTCATGGAAATGGATTTAAGGAAAATTTTGGTATTTAGGGGTGATTTGGCATGAGGCTTGATTTGGAATTATTTGATGATGAATTTAGGACTTAGTGGATGATTTTAATTGAAAGTATGATGAGGGGAAATGTCATATGGGCCTCTGAAGAATTTTGGGCTTTTTTGAAAGGGTTTGTAGATAGCTTTTAAGATGGATTAGGAAAGTGGGCTCTCGAATTTTAAAATGGATTTTGGGATGAAATTTTGTAAAGAGGTTGGGCCAAATAATTATTGGGTTTAGCTCATGGATGTGTCATGAGTGACTTGAAGCAAATTTGGGGTAGTTTGGACTTGAATCGGGTTGATTCGAATTTTTCGCGAATGGGCCAATGTAGGTCAAATTGGGCTAACTTGGGCCAATGTTGGGCTAGGGTTGAAATTGATGTAAAATAAATATTAAGAAATGTTTATGGGAGTGTTTCAAAGAGGTTTTGGCTTTGGTTGGGTTTTAATTTTGAGGTTTGGGCCTATTTGGGTTAGATTTCGGTTTAGGTCAAAATCGGGCTTTTTGATTTCGGGGTTGAATTTGAGTGGGGTTTGGGTCAAAATCTTGGGCAAATCATGTTAGTGTTTTGTTTATGAGGATGTTAAGGAAGGTTTAGAAAAGATTTGGGGTTAATTGGAGTTGAATTGGGTTAGTTTGGGCTGAGTCTCGGTCATGGGTCCAAATTGGGCTTTAAGGCCCAAAGTGAAATTGGATCCAAATGTCAATCAAATTGGACTTGGATTTGGTCTAAATTGGTATTGGGAATGTTGAATTGAAGTTTAGAATTGAATTGGACCAAAATTGGGGTCAATTGGGTACGTTTGGTTTGACATTGGGTCCACTTTGGGTTAAAATGGGTCAATTTGGGGGTTTTGACAAAAGTAGGGTAAATTGACAAAATTGGCCCATGGTGTAGTTGGACAAAATGAAATTGGGAATATTTGGGATTTTCTGGAATTTTCTGGGAATTTTCTGAATTTTTGGATTTTTAGGCCAAGAAGGGTATTTTGGGTATTCGAGGGTATCGGGGGTTTTCTTGGAATTTTTGGTATTTTTGGGTATGGATGATCAATTTGAGTGATGTGGAGGTGTTTGGGATTGATTTTGGAAAATTTTAGGTAATTTGGAGATTTTGCAAAAATTGGGTAATTCAAGGTTTTGGGTAGTTTAGTAGTGTAGGGTCCCTGGGGTCAAAAATCGAAAATTTGGGAAATCGAAGATCGGGTGAACCTAGGTGGAAAGAAATCATTTTGGTTGAGCCATGAAACCATTTCAAGCCCATATGAGCCATGAAAGGACTCATTTGAGGCATTCACTATGTTGTTCCTAACCCTCTTAGCCAAGGGCTTAGTGGGTTAAGGACCATCCATGTGAATCACCTCATACGAGTCGAGGTTAAGTTGGGTATGGGTGTGGTTTTAGGAAGTGTGTGGAAATGTAGTGTGTAAGTGTAGTGTAAGTCAGCCCCTTCACCGCACTGTGCCACCTGTAGGCGGCCCTAAGGCCAAAGAGTCCTATAGAACTCATCCTTTAAACTTCCACATTCGATTTCAACCCTCTAGGTGATTAGGGGTCTATAGTCAAGTTTCGTGGAGTTTGCAGGAGTTTAGAAGTGGTTTGAATTTCTAAAAGGCGGGTCCCAATTCTAGTCCTCTAAGATAGTCAAAGGAAAGGCCTAAGGCTAGATCCTAAGCACTAAAAAGAAGAAAAGGAAGACCTCATCAAAAATGAGGTCAACAAATGGACCCCCAATATGTGTGGTGAGCTGACGGAGCACACCGCGCGTATTGGTGTTGACCGAAGCGATCAACGAAACCAACACAGTATGTCCAAGTGACGAACTTAGGACGAAGTGTAAGAGTTTCCGCCGGGGAGTGTCAAGTATATCTCTCGGAACCGGAGATTCTCGAACTCTCGCCTGTGGAAAGGAAAAGGAGGTAAATCCCAAATCACATGATCCGAGGGAATTTCGATTTAGATTTTATTTTGCTTCAATTTATGTTTTGATGTGTGAGTTTAAATTTTAGTTTGGAGTTTCAATTTAGATCAAGTTTTGTCAAAATTAATTTGAGGGATTCGATTTGAAATGAAAATTAGGATTTCGAGGTTTTAGATGTAACATCTCCAACCTCGAAAGAAAATCGAATCGATTAGATTGAATCGTTGCAATGAGAAGATATCTCGTAGCAAAGTGGTGTTGGATGTAAAATCCTTAACCTCAAGAGTTTGATTTCGATGTGATGTATTTCATTGCGATAGGGAAAAGATCCTAAAGCATGCAGCCTCGGATGTAAAATCCTCGACCCAAAGGTTAAATTTTGATGTATTTCAAAGCAATACAGGAAAGAATCCTAAAGCAAGGCAGATCTTGGATGTAAAATCCTCGACTCAAAAGTTTGAATTTTGATGTATTTCAGGCAATAGGAAGAGAATCCTAAAGAAAGGCAGCCTTGATGTAAAATCCTCGACTCAAAAGTTTGAATTTTGATGTATTTCAAAGGCAATAGGAAGAGAATCCTAGCAAAGGCAGCCTCGGATGTAAATCCTCGACCCAAAAGGTTTGAATTTGATGTATTTCAAAGGCAATAGGAAAGAATCCTAAGCAAGGCAAGCTTCTTGGATGTAAAATCCTCGACCCAAAAGAGTTTGATTTTGATGTATTTCAAAGGCACAGAAAAGGATCCTAAAGCAAAGTAGCCTTTGATGTAAAATCCTAGACCCAAAAGAGTTTGATTTTGATGTATTTCAAAGGCACAGAAAAGGATCCTAGCAAGCAAGTAGCTCTGGATGTAAAATCCTAGACCCAAAAGAGTTCGATTTTGATGTATTTCAAGTGCAACAGGAAAGAATCCTGAGTAAAGCAAGTTTCTGGATGTAAAATCCTCGACCCAAAAGAGTTTGATTTGATGTACTTCAAAGGCAATAGGAAAAGAATCCTAAAGCAAGTAGCACTCTGATGTAAAATCCTCGACCCAAAAGTGTTTCGAATTTGATTCGATGTATTTCAGCGCAGAGAAAAGAATCCTAAAGCAAAGGCAAATCTTGGATGTAAAATCCTCGACCCAAAAGTTCGAATTTCGACGTATTCGATCGAGATTTGATTCGAGATCTAGAAGATCGGATTTGAGATTTGATGTAGATCGAATTTGAATGTGATCGAGACTCAAGCCCGGAAAAATCGAATTTGAAATTTGGAAATTTGGAAGGATGAGTTTGAACTCGATTGAAATTCGATTTAAGATTTGATTTGAATTTGGAAGATCAAGTTCGAAACTCGATCGAGATTGGATTTAGATTTTGATCGAGGTTCGATTCGAGATTTGGGAAGGATAGAATTTGATTTTGAAGTTCGAAAAGATTGAAATTTGATTCGGAATTTGGAAAGATTGAATTTGAGATTTGTGTTGATTTCGTTTATCTTTTAATGGTTCAAATTTTATTTTGTTGTTTATTTAATGTTCATGTGAACTTGGTGTTTGTCATTTTTCGCATTTTTTTAGAAAGTTTTCTTTTATTCTCTTTTTTTTCTTTTCTCGTTCTTTTGTTCGAAGTTCATTTAACTTTAATGGCGTTTCCCAATCAATTTGCACAAAAGAGGTGAAGGCCAAAAACGCGACATGGTCACTTTCATTCCAATCATGTTGAAAATACGTCAGTACAACTCGATCTCGGAATATATTTCATACAATCCATGTAGACTCAAAACGGATCGTGTATGATCTTTGTTGATCCATCAAAAGAATCATCTCGTCAAAAATCCATATCTGAATAGTGAGGTACATGGTCAATAACATCACCTTCCAAGCCATCCTCGGCAAGGATGCCACCGGATGTACATCGGAGGTGTGATATTTCCCATGTAACTCACAACTCGTAAGGCCGAGGTTCTCTAGCCTCGGATCCGTCGGAAATAGTAAGGTATTTTGTCGCCGTCCATCCTCCCGAAAGTAACCGAGATTCGCTCCACCGGCACCCCTGGTATGCAATGCTTTGCGATATCCGCTCCGTTACCTCGCAGTATCATGACGGAACCCACCGGTAAAGGTATCTTTACCGGCCCTCGGAACTCGCCCCGGCCTCGCTATCCGGAGGTCGATCCGAACATGATGTTGCACTCATTCAAGAAAGAGACCGTGCAGTAAAGGTCCGACGAAGTCGTGGTGATCAATATGTGGGGTATGCAACTACCCCGTTTGTAGATGTTGATAATGCAGCCATTGGGTATGCAATCCGCCGGCAAGCACTCTCCATGTTATCAATCTTTTCACCATTCTCTCGATAACTAATGGCATCTGATCTACTCGCCCATGACGAAGTATCCCCGGCGGGTTTCCTTCCCGTCTTCAAGAAAGTTGTAGCAAGCATCCGCATTGTATTGTGATTCTTCCTTTCCCCGGCATCCATCTCCGGGTTCCGAGTATGTGTTTTCTCTCAGTGCCTCGCTTCGGCCCATTCTTTTCGCATCCCTGATACAATCCACGATTTGCCGTTGTTCATACTCCGAGAATACGCTTCGTGTGTAGCTCGAGGCCTTCTAGTATGTTGATTCTTCTTCCTTTAATTCTCTCGAAGTATTCGAAAGTTTTCTTTTCAACATTCCGCATCCTCTCCAGCCTCGTATTCCGGAATGATCCGCAGATGGCGAGGCCTCGTGACGTATTGTGGGATATATGGTTCAATCCCTTCACGTTCCCCTCGCATACCTCGGCTCCTCGTGGATGATAGCCCGTCGGGACATCCCCCGGGTTGCTTCGCAACAAGGTCATGCACCGCCGGTGGTTCTATCCGATGGCGTGGTAGCCTTCTTTCTTCCGATCTTCCGGAGATTTCCCCGGTTCTTTCGTTATTCTAGGAGCCGGCCTCCTTTTTAGGTTCCCGGTGAACCGGTGTCCTCGAAATGTGAGTGCCGGCATTAGCAACTGTCTCATCGCGCCGGTCCGCAGCCTAGTTTTGTTAACATTTTACTGATGCGGCGATTCTTATTTCTTCGTTGCGTGGTCGCGAGAGTAGCCCTCCGAACTTCGAATCTCTCGGCGGCGCGGCGCCGACAAGCCCGCCCTCCGCCGTAGTGACTACGGACTTCATTTTCTTGTCTTCTTCGGTGTTTGCTTTTCTTTTCTTGTTGTTGGATTGGTGGCTTGGGCCACCCACTTTCATCATCGTCTCGCCCGGTAGTTCTTCCTGCTAACCGGGACCCGCCACTTTCCTCGTATCGTAGGCTCCGCCGGTGCGAAATCCGAGTCAATCTCGATTATCGCTCCATCTTTCACCCTCTTTTCATCGAGTGCAAGGCTTACGCCATTCTTAAAGTTCAAGACCAACCGCCCGTTCGACATTTCCCCGCGAAAAGACAAGGAAAAGGATCGTGGGTCGTACTAAGAACAAGAACATTAAGAAAATGTTTATTAAAGATACATTTTTTATTATTCTTATATTTTGAAATTTAACAGAATGAAGTAGGATAAGATGAGGGAAGAGATTTTGATTTGAAAAAGGAAACAAGGAAAACTTAATTATCATGATTTTATTTATCTTAGCACATTTTATTATTTTTCGGGTTCTGACCCAATCATAAGTAATTATTTCACCCGTGTTTCTTAGGGATGAAGAATTCATTCCTTCGAAACATCATGCAGCGTAATATTTTTTCAAGTATCGTCCGTCGATCGGAAGCATATGTCGTTCTCCCCGGCAATTCACTAGCCGGTAGGAACCTCCCGAGTATACCGCTTCAACCACAAACGGTCCTTCCCAAGTGGGTTCAAATTTTCCTCCTATCTTGCGGTGTGCAAGAATAGGTCTCTTAAGAACGAGAACTAAGTCACCAACCTCGAAGGTTCTCGGCGGACCAGCTTTGTCATGGGCTTCGAACCATCTTAGCTCGGTATAGTTCTAAATTCTCGTTGCGCCGCAAGTCTTTTTCCTTCCAAGCTTTCTAATTCTTCGAGTCGTAGTCCGGCATTTTCTTCTCGTCGTGATCTTGTTTGCAAATGCAATTCCGAGTGAAGGAAGCCGAACCTCTAAAGGTAACACTCGCTCGGACCCATACACCGCAGCGTAAGGTGTAGCTTCGAGTAGGGTTCGAAGGTTGTCCAGCAGGCCCATAAGGCTTCTAACAATTTCTCGTGCCAATTTCTCTTATTATCGTCCGTGGTTTTCTTTAAGATTTGAACGAGAGTTTTATTAAAAGCCTCAGCCGAGGCCGTTTGCTTCGGGTAGTAAATTGTCGAGTATCGCCGCCGATTCCGTGTCTCCCGACAAAATTGTCGATTTGTGTGCTTCGAATGCCGACCCATTATCCGAGATGATCTCCGCGCGGCACTCCGAAACGGTAGACAACTTGGTTCTCGAAAACCGTAGCACGTGGTGTGCTTTCACTTCTCTAAGTGGAACTGCTCGCCCACTGGAAAAGTAATCCGTAGCCGCAAGAATGAAACGATGTCCTTTCGAAGATGGTGGTTCTATCTGACCCACTATATCCGTGCCCCAACATTCAAACGGCCACGACGCAATTGTCGGTGAGCACATTTGGAGGTCGATGTAGAACCACTCCGTGCACTCGGCATCGGTGACGCCTCTCGGCGATTTTCATGCAGCCGGTCATCATCGAGGGCCGTAGTACCCTAGTCTTTTAATTTTCATCTTCATCTTGGACCCGACCGGTGAGCGCCACAGCAGTCCCGAATGCACCTCTTTAACAATTTCACGGGCCTCGTACCCGCTTAGGCACCTTAGCCACATTTGATCAAAAGACCTTCCGTATAATGTGTTGTTTATTAATGCGTAAGATGTAGTTCTTTTCGATCCGATGGCCAGCCGACCTATCGTCCGGTAGCTTTCCGTTTGCAGTGTAGTTCATCAATGGCCGTCGCCAATCTTCTCGTGTTTTCCGTCACCGCCGCAACCGATTCTTTTTCTTTCTCGATTTGTGTACCGTGTCTATGTCGAGCCGTGATAGGACTCCGACGTCCGTGAACCGACACTTCCACCGATTCATCTTGCAAACAGCAAACTCTTTTGCGAGACGGGCTAAAGCATCCGCTAGAGCATTTTCTTTTCTGGGAATCTTGTAGATTGTCACATTTGGAATCTGTTCCAACATACCGTATGGCATATCGGAAGTATTGTTCGAGTCTCGGCTTTAGAATTCGTACCGTCCGGCGATCCGTCGAATGATTAACCGTGAATCCCCGTAGATGTCGATGTCTCGTTATCCCCATTCGAATGGTTAATTCCAATCCCGTTATGAGGGCTTCGTATTCTCGCTTCGTTGTTCGTACACGGTCTCCGTCAAGTGGTAGGAGTATCTTAACATCCCCCGCTCCGTGTTATAAAGATTAGCCCGATTCCCGCCTTACCGGGCACTATCACTTGCGATTCTTCGTCTTTGTGTGCCGAAGATGCTCCGTCGAAATACAATTCCCAACGTCGATCATCGTGGTCTTCTAGGCTCATTATTTGTTCATCCGGCATCATCATCGAGAGGAGATTCGGCCGTAGAAGGGTGTGCCGCGAGGAAGTCCGCTAAGACTTGTCCCTTTACGGCACGCAGAGGCACGAAAGTTATATCGAATTGCAATAATATCATCGACCATCCGGCAAGTCCGCCGGAAAGTGTTGGACGAGTCATCAAGTATTGCAATGGATTAAACTTCGAGATCAGGTCGACTCTTATGAGAAAGCATGTAATGCCCGAGCTTTCGAGCGGCGAAGATCGGGGCCAAACAATGCTTTTCAATTGCGGGATACCTTACCTCCGTCGGAAGTAAACGACGGCTTAAGTAGTAAAGAGCATTTTCTTTACCCTCATCATCGACTCTAGCTAACATGGCTCCGAGGGAGTCGTCTAGAGCCGCGGTGTAAAGCATCAGCCGGTCTACCCGAGACCGGGGCCGCTAAGACAGGAGGTGTCATTAAATATTGTTTAATGTCTTCGAAGGCTTTCCGGCATTTCTCTTCCCAAATAAATTTGGCGTCCTTTTAACTAGTGCCGAGAAAGGCCGACACCTACTCCGACAGTGCTCGAGATAAAGCGTCGAAGATATGCCACCTTCCCTTGAAAAGATCGTAGTTGTTTTAAGGTTTTGGGAGGCGGCATTTCTAAGATGGCTTTAATCTTCTCCGGTCGATTTCAATTCCACGATGTCTGACAACGAATCCTAAGAATTTCCGGAGGTGACGCCGAAGGCGCATTTTAAGGGATTCATCTTAAGGTTAAATTGTCTTAATCGTTCGAAAACAATTCTCAAATCATACGTGTGGTTTTCCTTTACTTTGCTTTCGATGACGACATCGTCCACGTAGCATTCGACTCGATCGTGGATGAGATCATCAAAAATTCTCGTCATTGCTCTTCGGTAGGTCGCTCCCGCGTTCTTCGAATCCGAATGGCATCACCGTGTAGCAAAATACTCCGATCGGCGTTCCGAATGCCGTAAGCTTTTCATCTTCTCGGAGCCATTTTTATCCGGTCGTATCCCGAAGATCCATCCATGAATGAGAATATTTCATGTGTCGAAGCAATATCGATCATCAGCTCCGGAATTGTGCAGGGAATTCATCTTTTCGACATGCCTTGTTTAAATCTCTCGAAGTCCACACAAATTCCGATCCGACCATTCTTCTTTCTCGATCGGCACTACATTGGCTAACCAGTGTCGGGTATTGTTCTTCACGGACAAATTTAGCGTCTATTAGCTTCTTAACTTCGGCTATGACTTGTTGTTCGATTTCCAGACGCATTCTTCCGGGACCTCGTCTCGATCGGAATAGAAGTAGGATCTACTCCTAGCTTATGGATCGCAACCTCTCGGAGCTAATCCCGGCATTTCATCGTAGTTCCAAGCAAAACAAATTCTTAAATTCCATTAACAATTCGATTATTTCTTCGGAGTCTTCTTTGTCGAGTAAGGAGCTAACAAAGGTAGGTCTAGTGCTCTTCGCTAGTACCTAAGTTAACTTCCATTAACTCATCTATCATGGATTTAATTTCTTCTTCGAATTCGGTGGAGCGTCTCCAATTTGTAAATCTTCGAGTTCGTCCGTAGTTTCCATGCAGCTTTCATTGGACTTGCAAGTGACAACCAAGCAAAATTCGCATCGTCCACCGACCCTACCGTGCCGAATCCGAGTCCATACTTTGAATCGGGAGGACGGCCGGAGTTATTCCATAACTTTTCAAAATGTTGTGATCGGCCTTTTGTCCATTGTCGAGGTAAGAAACCACGTTGAATTAAATTTTCAACACAGGGAGAGTACCACTCAAAAGGTAATTCCATTAATTCCCGATGAAGTGACATCTTCGAATTGTACATTATTTTCAGCTTTTGAGGAAGAAGCACCACGGTAGAATTTGATCGGCTTTGCACCGTCACTACGTACCTCTTGACCTCCATACCCTCGATCTTATTAGAATGGATCGGAGTTAGGGTCATAAGATGTACGTAGTGGTTAATCTTCTCGTACATCGATTTGTATTCTTCGTTCTTTTCATCTTCGAGGGAGATCTTGTATTGCGGCTTCTTTCGACTTATTGTTGCCGCTTCTTGCTTGATTTCTTTTTCTTCTTCGTAACTATCTTCCCAATCAACATTGATGGCCGGTTTCTCTCCGTCCAATCGTCCTAGTGTCTCTACCACGGCCTCGTCCCCGGCCTCGACCTCGGATGCGAGTTGTGGAGAAACCTTCACCATCTCGCCGAAGGGAGTGGTGAGTGATCGTTGGACTAGAACTTCAGTGTTCTTCGTTGTCCCGAACTTTCTTTGCTTCATTTGTTATGGTATCTCCTGGAGAAGATTGTTTTCTTTGGCGGTGCATAATAAGCCGCATCTTCATGGATTCCAATTTCATGTACCTGAGAATGGTTGTAAGTCACCTTTGATGCACTCGTTCCCCTCCATCGTAATATTTGATGCACCGATGCAGAGATGATGGTACCATCCCGTTTTCATGTATCCATGGTCGGCCCAAGAGAGCGTTGAACGACGTTTCGAATCGATTATATGAAATTTTGCGGTTGTCTTTGCTAAATCACCGGTCTTCATCGTAGCGTTATTGACCCGAGGGCTCTTTCTCCTTTCTGGTCGAATCCTCTTAATAACATTTTGTCGGCCTCGAGCTCACGAGCATCAATTTCCAAGTATGCTAGTGTTCGAAGACTCATTATATCGATCGATGCTCCCGGATCCACCAATACTCCGGAGAGCGTAAACTTCCCAATCAGAATCGAAATGTACAACGGTCGGTCGTGATCCGCTCGTCCCAAGTAGTAGGTCATTGTCTCGTGAAGGTGACACCTCGTCGTTCCTTTAACGAGCAAACCTCATCCAAGGAATCTCCGGCCATTCGAGCTAAGCAAATTTCCGGATCAAGTAAGGCCTCGATCGAGCTTCCCTCATCTCCTTTCGATAAGACGAGAGCATCGTAAATGCTCGGCCTGGTCGGTAGTTTCCTAAGATGCGGCTAGCACGTTGTAGTCCACTTTGTTCTCCCCGTGTCTCGGCTTCTTCTCGAATGGGTATGTCTTCTCGCCGGGGTTGGTTCTTCTTGAACAACCACCGCTTTCCTTCGTCTTTCGGACCCATTCTCGGAGGTAGAACTTTTCCACTTCTTAGAGCCGACTTCGTAATTTCTTCCGAATCTAGTATCGAGTTTGCCGGTGTCTCCTCCCCGAATCGGAATGACAGGATCTTCCTGGATTATCTTCAAAATCTGAAGGCTCTAACTCCTATCGTAACCGGAGCTCCTCGAAACCCACGCATAGATCCGTTGCTTGTTGAACTCTCGTAGCCTCCTCGATGGATGCCTTCTTCGTCATTTTGATCGTCGAGATCATGTATGATTCGAGAATTGTTGTTGGTATCGAAATCGACGCCCGGATTGTCGCTAGTTACGTAATCGTTAGAAACAACAAAACGTAGCCAACGCCATCACCCTTATCATTATATGATCCCACCGAAGTGAGCAGCATAATCATACAAAATCGAGGTTCGAGGGATTTCTCCCCGAACCGAAACAACTATCCTAGGATAAGCAGCCCCTAGTCTAGCCTTAGGAATCTCGGTCCCCTCTTCTTCGTCAATTTTCTTCTTCTCTTCGATTGTCTCCCGTCGAGGTGGTTCTTCTATCGCAAGTGATAAGACCGGCTTAACAGTGTCTCGAACTCCGAATCGAAGCTCGCACCGAAGCGGTTCTGATGTTGTCTAAAATCTTCTTCGAAGATCTCGTCCAGTGCGGTAGTCCATCCATCGTCGGGCCTGCATAGGGATCTATCGAATGACGGGATCGGCCGAGATAACATCGACGGAACCTCCTTTCCGGGGTTCCTTCATGTACTCCTTCGGGATTGTTATATTTCCTTTCCGAAGGTTGTCGTCGAGCCAACTTTTCGAAGGTAATGCAGCCTTTCTATCTTGTGCCCAAGCATCCGATGGTAGGGGCAAAAGTCGGGATCACCTTTCTTGTTGACTTCCTCCGGTCTTTTGGGCTCGGCACTCGGAAATCTGGAGTTTTCATTAAGCTACGGAACATCTTTGCATCGCTTCATTTTCGAACGGATATTCTCTCGCTCGAAGCTCCTCAATGTACGCTGCGACGAGACGCGTTGTTCATACCGCGGAGACGACCGATAGCCGGACCGGGGTTGCCGGTAATTTTGTCGTGGTTGCCGCGGCCGTTCCGGTGGTATTTCGCATTGGTCGTTTGCCTTGTCAACCGCCGCAACGACCCCGCATTTCTTTTCGAAAGTCTTCACCGGCTTCTCGCTTGTCCGTCTTGTCCGCAAAACTTAATTGCTTCGCCTCTTCTTGCAAGCTTCCGGCCTTGCTTAACAACTTCTCAAAAGTCTTAATAGTGAATCCCTCGAGGAGAAGTGCTATCGGGCATGAATGCTTTTAAGCAAGATGCCGACCGCATGTTGTTCTTGCAACTTGTGGTTCACACTTCATACTTAAATTTCTCCATCGAAGTATGTAATCCACTAGAGTTTCATTCGGCCTTTGTTTCTCTACCACTAAATCACCTATAGTGATGTGGTGCCGAGCTCCGCAAATCGCTTAATGAAGAGGCTCTCTAGCTCGAGAATGTCTTCACGTAACCGTCGGCAATTCCGCATACCGCCGAAGGCGATCCCCGACTGCATCGCTAACAAACCGTCGGAAGAGTAGCGCATCGCTCCCGCCGCATCGCAACAACCGGCACGAAAGTGTGCAACATGCCGTCGGGGGTTCCCGGCTCCGTCGAAGGTCTTAAACAGCAGGTGGTACGAAGCCCTCGGGGTATCGGGATACGTCGAATTCTTCCGGTAAGGTCTACCCGTCCGAATGGATGTCCCGTTCTTCGATTGTGCTAGGCTTCTCGCACCCGCCGTTCTACCAAGTTCTTGATATCCTTTTCGTGGATCATACTTCAGTGTTGTATCCTTTTTCACTGGTCATCCCCATCGACGGATGTAATTTCCTTCCTCCGTCTACGAGGTGAATGACTTCCGGGGGTGTCTCTCTATGTGGTTGTACTTGACTTCGGAGAGTGGCCGAGCTATGGCCATCTCTTCCATCCTCTTCGCCATTCGAGCGATCGTGTCGTCCTTTTCTCGAAGCCGTCTCTTCATCGCCCGGCTCCTCTCTTCGCGGCCGGCAGGAGCACCTCGAGAAGCCGATGAAGCTCGTGTCTCAACCATATTGATTTCTGCATATTCGTTGTCCATGAATTCCGATGAGTCGATCTCATCTCCGAACTTTTCTTCTCTTTCTTTCGCCAACCGTCGATGCTCCGTTCTCAACTTTTCCATGGCATCTTCTAGCCGAGCTTTCCGTGCATCTTCGTGGTTGTCATGCGATGGTTGCCGGTCCTTTTTCACGAGTCCCCTTCATCGCAGAAGCACTTTCTTCGCATTCCAGCCTCCCGGCGAGACTTTCTCTCGGCCGTCGTTTCGCCCCAATCGCCCGTAGTGGGACGCCACACCATCCTTCTAGCAGCAGAAGGTCTGATGACCGTATGAGTCTATCTGCCAAATGCCGGAAGGTGGTATCCTCCCTAATCCGTAATCCCGATACTACGACAGCGGACTAGCCTTCATTCTCTCGTCGGCTTTTCTATCTCGACGGCGGGTTCTACTCGAGGCCCAAGACGGGATTCGACCCAAGCACCCGCCCTATCCTTCGTAGAATTTCCGACACGGGCGCTTTTCCTTCTTCGCTAGCTTTTCTACCAAAGTTCGTAGCCGAGCAAACGGCGTAGTTCTAGTTCTTTTCTTGCGGCTATCGTTGTAGTATGCGGGCCGTGGTAATGTGGCAAGAATATTGCGAACATTCTCCTCATCCTCTGCGGCGGAGAGGGGATGGAACCTGCTTCCTCCCAAAAGTGGTATGTAGTCAGGCAGTGGTGTATATTCTGGCAGCTCTGGAATTTCCTCCAGGAAAGCAATCTCGGCAGCTCTGGCTTCCCTGGCGATCCTTCTATTTCTATTTCTTCTTTGGGTCTTTGTCGCCGACTGAATCTTCGAACTAGACCCGATTTCGAAGACAAGGTCTTACAGAAGATCCGTACCCCCCACGCGCAACATGTTTACCATAGTTCCGGATTTCTTTCCCCTTTGATTTGCGTGTCGGGGTAGGTGCAGTAAACAACTAGACCAAGTGGGGTAGTGAGAACAGTCCTCCCGCGGACAGCAAGCATTCTCCTAGTCGGACCTTTCAGCGGAGGAAACTCTCGGGTCGACCTAAGGTCGAACCTGCGCGTGGTTCCTCGCCTTCGTATACCTTGTTCGTCAGCTGCAAAGAGGGAGACGTCGGTGACCTCGACGTTCGTGATGTTCAAATCCTCGTCCAAATCGGATGACCCCATTGTCGGCAACACTCATCCTATAGGCATGCGAAGTCCAAATCTGCTGGGAAGGAGAAAATCGCTCGGGCTTCCATTTCGTAGGTAGATTCTCGTTGTCGACCTAGTTATGCTTCTTTTCTTCAGGACGAAAAGAAAGGAATTGAAAAGAGTCCGAACTCATTCTTTGTTCATGTATTTATAAAAAGAATCATTTGTTAAAAGAATCATTTATTGTAGGGTTTGTTTATTTAGAACGGAACGTTCAAAGGTGTGTAGAAGGTAAGGAAACCGATTCAGTAAAGGAAAAGAAAGTCTTAAGCAAGACTTCCCGACTCGAAGGATCACTCCTAAACTACCACCTATCGGGGTCCACCCCACCTCGTAAATGAGGTAAAAGGATCTCGGAACCTTCTCGTTTAGGGGTGTCTAAACAAAGGGCTCCTAAATCCGAGAGAATGTCGGCTATATCGCTCAAGATAGAAATGAACATAGTATTCCAACGGAAAGAAGGGTAGTTCGATCCATTAGTGGACATGGATACACTACCGATTTTTGAAAGCGTAATTATTTCGATTATAATGGAGAGAGGAATTTTCCTCACGTGAGTCGCCGAAATCCGCGCGCTTATTTTTTTATTTTATTTTTAGGTCGTGTTTTATTTTGAAGAGGGGTCGCCTAACGTAAATCTGTCTGGCGAATTTTTAATTTAATTAAAATAAATAATTTGAAAAGTAGTATTTGATTTTGAAAATAATTTCAAATTTGAAGGTTTTAAGATATGAGACTAAACCGATCTCACATCCCAAATAGTTTATATAAACGAGCACCACACCACAAACCGTGTATCTATCCCTAAGGATAGACACACCGCTCGATGGTGGGGCTCGATTAAATAAACTAGAAGATTAGTGACATCCGTTTGGTCCGCGAACCAATTTTATAAGCCGACAAGTTTCCCCGCTTAATATGAGAACATTAAACAGTGGTTTATATTACCTCGGGTTCTTTAAAATTCTCTATAAGGGCAAGCCCCTATAGTTAATTACATCTTAAGTGACGGGAATCACCTAAGAAAACTCTCGATAATAATCAATGATTCTCGCTCTCAAGAATTTCAAAGTTTAAGGTTTTCAAAGATTGAATTTTGGAATTTCAATATGGAATGGATCAAATTTGGAACATTTTGTTTTGTGAATCCAAAGGAAGAAAGGTAGGAGAAATCACCGATTCGAAGTGAACTTCGATAATTTCCCGACTATCCTATCGTTTCGTCTTGAATTTAGGAAAGTCCTAATGTTTATTTAGTATTTCAATCTCGCCAATTTTAATTAATTAGGGCTTATATTTGTATGATAAAATCAAACAAATAAATCTAGAAAATGTGAGGGTTTATGTCAGTACGGACGACTACCTCGGAATCCTAAGACCTGCTAGGGCTTAATTTGCAATGCAAATGCCTAACGAAGAGTCGAGGATTTATGTCGCACTGAGGCGAGCTACCTCGAAATCCTATGGCTTTGTTGTTTTAATTCTAGGAAAGTTTTGCTGAAGTAGACTCGAGTTTTCGCCGATGACGATGGTCGTGCCGCCCACCATGCTCCGAGCTCCTTGTTGTTGCAGAGGTTTAGTTTTAGAAATCATAAATCAAGAGTCGAGAAAAGTGTTTTGGTTTAGAGAAAATCTTAATTTCCAGTGTGTTTTTTATGTTTTATTTAAAACAAATCTTAAAGTTGATTATAACGACACCGGTTAAGATCCCACGGTTCCATCCTTCCGCATCATTATTTTTATCGGATTCACTTAGTCCGTATGAATTTGCTAAACTCAACTCGAATGAGTTCCACACTTTCATTTAGACCGTGGGAAATCCCGTTAGCAACACGTAGGTTACATCATCCGAGGTATTCCCGATCATCCAACAAGACGTTTTAATTTAGTTGTAATCGTAGTTTTGTGTTCTGTTTGTGATTAAATTTTCGAGTTGTTTTATATTTTGAAATGTTGTGGCGGTGAATTTTATCTTGCAATGACTTTTAACTTAATTTTGGTTTCAGCTTTAGTGGACTATCCTAAAGGTGTGGGTTTTCATGCAACAGCTTGTTTTATCATGCAAGAAAAGTAAAATGCATTTCGCAATAAAGTAAATCTGCAAGAAAGTAAATTGCAATAAAATAAAAGCGTACCCTGAGGGTCTTCCCGTCATCCCAAGCCGCACTTAAAACACAATTAGAATATTTAAGCAAGTCCCTAGGTAAAGCTAAGGGAAAGGTTATGGTTTTCTACCAAATTCCTAATCCTATACCTAGTCATCTCCTATGACGTCTAGTGTTCTTTGTTTTGCTTAAGGACGATTTTCTTCATCAAAGAATAATCAAATTCAATTGTTCTTATAAATATCCTATCATATCGAGGAAGTGCTTAAGAAGAATCTTAAACATCTTTTCAATATTTCCAGGATTGTTTTAAGTCCAAATGAATTTAATTATATAAATGAATCGATCGTCCGAGGTTTTCAAGTCTTCGTTAATTCGCTCGCTGAACTATGACATTCGAATATCCTATGAGTGAAGTGACACTTCATTTAATGTTTTATTTAGAGCTATAATAACTAAAGCTTTCAAGGGTAAGTTAGTATTCAAATGATTTGGTTTAAGTTAAAGAGTTTAAATTTGAATAAGTGTTCAAGTTGTTTTATATTTAATTTCTTTTATGTCTTAGGGTGATGCTATATTTAATTTAACTTAATTTAATTGAGTTTTAATTTAGTTTGACATAGTTCAATTTAATTTGACTTGGTGTTTAATTAATTTGATTTAATTTAATTTAATTTAATTATTTAATTTAATTTAATTTAATTTAATTTAATTTAATTATTTAATTTAATTTAATTTTTTAATTTAATTTAATTTAATTATTTAATTTAATTTAATTTAATTATTTGATTTAATTTAATTTAATTTTAATTAATTTAATTTAATTGTTTAATTTAATTTAATTTAATTATTTAATTTAATTTAATTTAATTTTTAAATTTTAATCTTAATTTAATTTATCTTTAATTTACTTTATTTTTAATTTTAATTTAAATTAAGTCTTTTAATATTTTAAATTTGAGTTATCATTTTAATTAAAAATCGAGTATTAGTTGATATAATTAATTTAGGGATTTTTAAATTAAAGAATAAATCTCTTCCTAATAAAGATCCCTTATTTTAATAATTCCAATTTTATTATTCTTCCAAATTTAATCTATTATTTAATTAAAGTTTAATCATTTTAAAATTATTTAATGGGTTTCTACCCTTTAATTATTTAAATTTCAATCATCCAAATCAGATTAGGATCAAATATTTTACTTGTTGATTTTTTATTAAACCTAAAGTTTTAATTAAGGATTAAAGATTTTAATTACCATTTTACCCTTTAAGCTTAATAATTTCATAACTCACTAAATTGAACTCAAATGAACTTGAAATTTTTGTGTGACTTCACTCATATGTCAATAAAGACATGAGAGGAGAAAATGTGATTTTTCTGTATTTAATTTATTTATATAATTATTTTTGGTGGAAAATAGAGATTTTCAAGGAAAATTTGATAACATGACCAAGGGAAAGTTTCTGTCCTTAAGAAAATTAGGGGACATTCCTGATGACCAGAGAAGCACTTGGACCAATTTTGGTGATTTTTTGAATTATATTATTTTTATTATAATTATTTTGAGTTTTGGAGTGTTAATTAATTTAAAAATAAAATAAATGTTGAAAAATGGATTTTATATTTTTCAAAAATTTCTCTGATATCAAGGAAACCAGAGAATCAAATTTTGCAATTTTCTGATTTTTCTATGATTTATAATAATTATTTTAGTGAAAATGCTAGAAAATACATTTTTTTAATTTTAAAATTACCCTAGGGCTTTAAAATTTAATATCTCACTAAATAGACTTAGGAAAAATGTGGGATTTGTTCCTAAGTGATTAAAATTCAAAATGTGACATTTTGGTGAATTTTATTATTTTTGTGATTTTTATTATTTTTTAATTATTAAAAATATTAAAATATTATTAAAAATTAACTTTTTAGAAAATTGAAATTTTAATTTTCTTAGGTTCCCCTGATATCAGAGAGGCTCCAAAACCAATTTGGTGAATTTTTAAAAAATATTTTGAAAGTTATGAATTTTTAAAGTTTAAAATGGCTAAGTGACTCAATCAACCCAATTAGTGGGGCTAACCAAGTCCAATCGACTTCAAATTTTTATGGTGGATTCCTCTGATCCTAAAGGTCAGTGGAGAATTGATTTCAAGTCAATTTGATGCCTGGTTAACTCTAATTAATTAAAGACCTATTTTAGGTGTTTAAGCCAATTAGGTTAATCTCGAGTGAATTAACTCAAGTCCTATTTTTCCTAGTGGTTCTCTCGGTCATAAGGAACATCACCAAATATTTCTAGAATTTATTTCACAACATGCTAATTTTTGGAATTAAAATACTCAAAACAAGCAACATGCATTTGAAAAATAAATAACTTTTCACAGAGGTGGCTCTCTCGACCTTGGAAAATCTCAGGAATGTTCCCAAGTTCGGAGGCTTCAAAAGCCCTATGGTCTCATGCCATGGTGAATTGTATACATGCATGGAGAATTAAATGTATGCAGAGAGTAAATAAATCATAAAAAATAAAATACTTAATTAAATTAAATGATTTCTTTTCCACATTATTCTCCTCTCGTTCACCGAGCAAGAGGGTATTTTTATTTTATTTTTGTGATTTTTCTACACAGAGATATGAATTTTTGAAGTTTAGGGAATTAAATAAATAAAAAATACCCTAATTTTCTATTTATCCACGCGGCGCCGCGTCAACCTCGGCAGCCTCCGAACGCACACGCGTCGCGCTCCCATTCGACGCCGCCACCCGAGTCGGCCAGCCCGGGCCCCGCGGTTCTCGTACCGTCTCCTCGGTCCGACGCAATCCCGGCCGTCCGTGCGCGCGTGTATCGAATGGACGCGCATCCGTTCATCGTCCCCAAGTGTTCTCACCCGAGAGCCGTCCACACTAAATCCCTAAGATCTCACTCGATTCTCAATGGATTTTCATGTTCTTATGCTCTACGGATTCGTCTCGAAGAGACGAACACATCTATACGGCTAACATGCATCGAAACTAAGGCATTTGAAATGGAGAATCTCCAAGCTCGGGATGAATAGTTAACTCATACCTTGGCTCGTAGAAGTGTGGCTTCAATCCGAGAGTTGTTGCACCTTCGATCGGGTCCTAGCAAGCTCCGCGATGAAGTCTCCCGGTCTCGGTGAATTGTCCGGATATGATTTCGACCAAGCCCGATCACAAAGCTCGAGGCCGGAGCAACCGGGTGGCCCCGGAGATGGGGCTTCAAGTGGAAACTTCTCCTCTTGGTCCAAGAAGGTGTAGGACCAGCCGACTTGAGGATTGGCTCACCGTGGCAAAGTGTCCTGGTTTTGGGTGGAATTTCAACGAGAAATCGGGCTCGTTGGTGGGGATTAGTGGCAAATCGACACCGGGGATCAACCGCTCTAAGGATGGTGAAGGGTTTGGAACAATTTTGCGGCAGTTTCGGCAAGGTTTGTGCTTGGCTCCCCTCATGGCCGAGAGGGGGAGTTTAAGTAGCCTGGTCGGGGGCCTCCTGTGGAGAGTTGGGGCTCCGGGATCAGCTGCTCTCGGTGAGGAGAAGATCAGCCATGGTGACCACTAGTGGATGGGGCAACTCAAGCAAGTGAGAATTTCAATGTTGGCTCACATGCGAGCTCTCGGCCATGGTGTTTTCCGGCGGCCTGGTGGCCGGCCGGCTGTGCATGGGTCACCCTCAAGGTCAGGTGGGTCAGTGGCTGAGGTTTGTGCAATCAATCGCCATGGACATGTGTAAAGGCTTTGATCCAAAGTGGAATGGGGCATGGCTAGATTTGGACCTAAATGGGTCAACCCACCCATTTGGGCTAGGTGCACCACCCAAGGCCCGGTTTAGGCCGAGGAGAAAGTGATTTGGATCACTTGATTAGTGGGGTCAAGTCACAATCCAAGTACAATTAAAGCTTAAGCATGGTTTAGTGGAATCATGTAAGTGGTTAACCACCTTTTAGAGTTAAGGAAAGAGCCTCCTCCTTTTGCCCAAAATGGCATGGTGACATGTAAAGAGGCTCTCATGGCTTGCATATGGCTTATGCATGGCTCCATGGCTCCATTTGGCTTCGGAAAAGTAAAGTCAATTTCATGGAAATGGATTTAAGGAAAATTTTGGTATTTAGGGGTGATTTGGCATGAGGCTTGATTTGGAATTATTTGATGATGAATTTAGGACTTAGGGATGATTTTAATTGAAAGTATGATGAGGGGAAATGTCATATGGGCCTTGGAAGAATTTTGGGCTTTTTTGAAAGGGTTTTAGATAGTGCTTTTAAGATGGATTAGGAAAGTGGCTTTCGAATTTTAAAATGGATTTTGGGATGAAATTTTGTAAAGAGGTTGGGCCAAATAATTATTGGGTTTAGCTCATGGATGTGTCATGAGTGACTTGAAGCAAATTTGGGGTAGTTTGGACTTGAATCGGGTCGGATTCGAATTCTTGTGAATGGGCCAATGTAGGTCAAATTGGGCTAACTTGGGCCAATGTTGGGCTAGGGTTGAAATTGATGTAAAATAAATATTAAGAAATGTTTATGGAGTGTTTCAAAGAGGTTTTGGCTTTGGTTGGGTTTTAATTTTGAGGTTTGGGCCTATTCTGGGTTAGATTTCGGGTTTAGGTCAAAATTGGGCTTTTTGATTTCGGGGTTGAATTTGAGTGGGGTTTGGGTCAAAATCTTGGGCAAATCATGTTAGTGTTTTGTTTATGAGGATGTTAAGGAAGGTTTAGAAAAGATTTGGGGTTAATTGGAGTTGAATTGGGTTAGTTTGGGCTGAGCTTGGGTCATGGGTCCAAATTTGGGCTTTAAGGCCCAAAGTGAAATTGGATCCAAATGTCAATCAAATTGGACTTGGATTTGGTCTAAATTGGTATTGGGAATGTTGAATTGAAGTTTAGAATTGAATTGGACCAAAATTGGGGTCAATTGGGTACGTTTGGTTTGACATTGGGTCCACTTTGGGTTAAAATGGGTCAATTTGGGGGTTTTGACAAAAGTAGGGTAAATTGACAAAATTGGCCCATGGTGTAGTTGGACAAAATGAAATTGGGAATATTTGGGATTTTCTGGAATTTTCTGGGAATTTTCTGAATTTTTGGATTTTTAGGCCAAGAAGGGTATTTTGGGTATTCGAGGGTATCGGGGGTTTTCTGGAATTTTTGGTATTTTTGGGTATGGATGATCAATTTGAGTGATGTGGAGGTGTTTGGGATTGATTTTGGAAAATTTTAGGTAATTTGGAGATTTTGCAAAAATTGGGTAATT
>JAKZJZ010000768.1:0-38225 GCA_022702705.1 Papilionanthe hookeriana x Papilionanthe teres
AGGATGAGTTCTATAGGACTCTTTGGCCTTAGGGCGCCTACTAGGTGGCACAGTGCAGTGAAGGGGCTGACTTACACACACACTACACTTATACACTACACTTTCACACACTTCCTAAAAACACACCCATACCCAACTTGACCTCCGACTCATGTAGGTGATTCGCATGGATGGTCGCTTAACCCTAAGCCCTTGGCTAAGAGGGTTAGGAACAACATAGTGAATGCCTCGAATGAGTCCCTTCATGGCTCATGTGGGCTTGATATGGCTTCATGGGCTCAACCAAAATGATTTCACTCCACTTACATCCACCGAATCTTCGATTTCCCAAATTTTCGATTTTTGACCCAGGGACACTACACGCTTAGCTACTACCAAAACTCTTGAAATTACCGAATTTTTTCAAAATTTCCTAAATCACCCAAAATTCTCCAAAATCATTCCCAAACATTTCCACATCACTCAAATTGATCATCCATACCCAAAAATACCAAAAATTCTAAAAATACCTCCCGATACCCTCCGAATACCCAAAATACCCCTCTTGACCCAAAAATCCAAAAATTCAGAAAATTCCCAGAAAATTCCAGAAAATCCCAAATATTCCCAATTTCATTTTGTTCAACTACACCTTGGGCCAATTTTGTCAATTTACCCTACTTTTATAAAAACCCCCAATTTGACCCATTTTAACCCAAAGTGAACCCAATGTCAAACCAAACCTACCCAATTGACCCAAATTCTGGTCCAATTCAATTCTAAACTTCAATTCAACATTCCCAATACCAATCTAGACCAAATCCAAGTCCAATTTGATTGACATTTGGATCAATTTCACTTTTGGCCTTAAAGCCCGATTTGGACCCATGACCCATGACCTAACCCAAGCTCACCCGATTCGAACTCCAATTAACCCCGAATCTTTTCTAAATCTTCCTTAACATTCCCACAAATAAAACACTAACATGATTTGCCCAAAATTTAGACCCAAACCCCACTCAAATTCAACCCAAAGCTAAAAGGCCCATTTTTGACCTAAACTCAAACCTAACCCGAATGAGCCCGAACCCCAAAATCAAAGCCCGACCAAAGTCAAAACCTCTTTGAAACACTCCCATAAATATTTCTCAACATTAATTTTACATCAATTTTAACCCTAGCCCAACATTGGCCCAAGTTAGCCCAATTTGACCTACATAGGCCCACTTGCGAATAAATCGAGTCGAACCAATTCGACCCCGAATCACACTAAATTGACTCCAAGCCCTTCATAGAACATCCCTAAACCAATTATAACACTTATTTGACAAGGTCCTTCACAAAATCTTCACCCAAATGCCCATCCTAAAATCAAAAAGCCCATTCCCCTTAAACTTTCCTAAAAGCTCACTTCCTTGAATTAAAAGCCCAAATTCATCTAAAGCCACATGGCACTTCCCCTCATCATCCATTTAATCAAAATTGCCCCTAAGTTTCAAAGTCATCAATTAAACAATTCCAAATCAAGCCCCATACAAATTCCCATCAAAATATCAAAATTTTCTTAAATCCCTTTTTATGAAATTGACCGAAGCTTTTCCCGAAGCCGAATGGAGCCAAGGGTGAGCCATTCACAAGCCATATGGAGCCATGAAAGTTTGGCATGTGACCATGCCATTAATGGTAAAAGGAGGGACTCCTTTCCTAATCTTTCATTAAGCTTTTTTAACCTTATCCATGACACACTCTAAACCATGTTTTGCCACCTCATCATGGATAGAGACCACACCATTCTCTCTTGGCTGACCCAGTGATCCTCTCGGCCCAAAATCGAGGCCATGGGGAGGTGCACCCAGCCCAAACCGATGGGTTGACCAAATTGAAGCCAAAATGACCCCTTCTCCATTCCATTTTAATTGAAAGCCTTTACACATGTCAAACTCCGATTGACTTCACCGACTTCGAGCCACTGGACTCCACGACCACGAAGGTGACCCATGCTGCCGAGCCGGCCGCTGGATCGCCGGAAAACACCATGGCCGAGACCTTGGGAGGAGCCGAACTTTGGAATTCCACCTTCTTGAGTTGCCCCATGCCCGAGTGGCCACCATGGTTGTTCTTCTCATGACCAGAGCGAGTGATCCGACCCTTGGCCATCCACGGGAGGCTCTCCGGCCACCTCTGTCTAAGCTCGACCCCCTCGCGGCCATGAGAGGAGAGTTGCACAAGCCTTGCCGAAACTACTGCAAGAATTGTTCCAAACCTTCTCCACCCTTCGAGCAGTTGATCCCCGGTGTCGAGTTGCCCTAATCCACTGACAAAACCCGATTTCTCGGCGAAATTCCACCGAAAATAAGGACACTTCTCCACGGTGAGCCGATCCCCAATTGATTGGTTCTACACCTTCACGGACCGAGGAAGGTGTCCACCGATCAAAGCCCCATCTCCGAGGCCTCCCGGTTGCTCCGGCCTCCGAGCTTTGTGATCGGGCTGTGGTCGAAATCCAACCTAGACAATTCACCGGACCGGGAGACTTCATGCGGAGCTTGCTTGAGGATCCGATCGAAGGTGCGACAACTCTCGGATTGAAGCCGCACTTCTGCGACGAAGGTATGAGCTAATTCTTCATCCCGAGACTTACGGAGATTCTCCATTTCAAATGCTTTAATTTCAATGCATGATAGCCGTATAGATGTGTTCGTCTCTTGAGACGAATCCATAGAAGCATAAGAACATGAAAATCCATTGAGTATCGAGTGAGATATTAGGGATTTAGTGTGGACGGCTCTCGGGTGAGGACACTTGGGGACGATGAACGGATGTCGTTCATTTAATACACGCGCGGACGGACGGCCAGGATCGCGTCGGATCAGAAGACGGAACGATACAGCGGGCCGGGAGCGGCGAGTCGGATGGCGGCGTCGAATGGGAGCGCGCCGCGCGGCGTTTCGGAGGCTGCCGAGGGTTGACGCGGCACCGCGTGGATAAATAGAAAATTAGGGTATTTTTCGATTTATTTAATTCCCTAAACTTCAACAATTCATAACTTTGTGTAGAAAAATCGAGAAAAATAAAATAAAAATACCCTCTTGCTCGGTGAACGAGAGGAGAATAATGTGGAAAAGAAATCATTTAATTTCATCGTAGTATTTTATTTTTAATAATTTATTTACTCTCTGCATACTTTTAATTCTCCATGCATGTATACAATTCACCATGGCATGAGACCATAGGGCTTTTGAAGCCTACGAATTTGGGAACATTCACTGAATTTTACAAAGTCGGAGGCCATCACTATGAAGAGTTATTGATTTTTCAAATTCATGTTACTTGTTTTGAGTATTTTAATTCCAATAAATAGCATGTTGTGAAATAAATTCTAGGAAAATTTGATGATGTTCCTTATGACCGAGAGAACACTAGGAAAAATAGGTTTTGAGTTAGTTCATTTAAAACAACCCTAATTGGCTTAAACACTCAAAATAGGTCTCTAATTAATTAGAGCTAACCATACATTAAATTGACTTCAAATCAATTCTCCACTGACCTTTAGGATCAGAGGAACCCACCATAAAAATTTGAGGTCGATTGGACTTGGTTAGCCCCACTAATTGGGTTGATTAAGCCGACTTAGTCATTTTAAACTTTAAAAATTCATAACTTTCAAAATACCTTTCAAAAATTCACCAAATTGGTTTTGGAGCCTCTCTGATATTAGGGGAATCTAAGAAAATTAAAATTTCAATTTTCTAAAAAAGTTGATTTTTAATATTATTTTAATATTTTTAATAATTAAAAGATAATAAAAATCACAAAAATAATAAAATTCACCAAAATGTCACATTTTGAATTTTAATCACTTAGGAACAAACCCTATATTTTTCTTAGGTCTATTTAGTGAGATATTGAATTTTAAAGCTTTAGGGTAATTTTAAAATTAAAAAAATATATTTTCTAGCTTTTTCATTAAAATAATTATAATAAATCATAGAAAAATCAGAAAATTGCAAAATTTGCTTCTCTGATTTCCTTGATATCATAGAGATTTTTGAAAAATATAAAATTCATTTTTCAACATTTATTTTATTTTTAAATTAATTAACACTCCAAAACTTAAAATAATTATAATAAAAATAATATAATTCAAAAAATCACCAAAATTGGTCAAGTGGTCCTCTGGTCATTAGGAATGTCCCCTAATTTTCTTAATGACAGAAACTTTCCCTTGGTCATGTTATTAAATTTTCCTTGGAAATCTCTATTTTCTACCAAAAATAATTATATAAATAAATTAAATACGGAAAAATCACATTTTCTCCTCTCATGTCTTTATTGACATATGAGTGAAGTCACATAAAAATTTCAAGTTCATTTGAGTTCAATTTAATGAGTTATGAAATTATTAAGCTTAAAGGGTAAAAAAATGGTAATTAAAAATCTTAATCCTTAATTAAAACTTTAGGTTTAATAAAAAAATTATCAAGTACAATTTTTGATCCTAATTTGATTTGGATGATTGAAATTTAAATAATTAAAGGGTAGAAACCCATTAAGCAATTTAAAATGATTAAACTTTAATTAAATAATTGATTAAATTTGGAAGAATAATAAAATTGGAATTATTAAAATAGGGATATTATTAGGAAGAGATTTATTCTTTAATTTAAAAATCCCTAAATTAATCATCTCATTAATATTCAATTCTTAATTAAAATGATAACTCAAATTTAAAACATTAAAAGACTTAATCATTAAACTAAAATTAAATTATTAAACTCTTTTAAAATTTTAATTAAAATTAAAAAAAATTTAATTAAATTAAAAAATTAAATTAAATTAAGTAAATTGAATTGAATTAACTTAAATTAAAATAAATTAAAATAAATTAAATAAACAAATTAAATTAAATCAAATTAAATTAAATTAAATTAAATAAATCAAATTAAAATAAATTAAATAAACAAATTAAATTAAATCAAATTAAATTAAATTAAATTAAATTAAATTAAAAATTAAATAAAATTAAATCAAATTAAATTAAAATTAAATCAAATCAAATTAATTTAATGTAACATCAAATCAAACTAAATTGAATTAAATTGAATTAAATAGAATTAAAACTCGATTAAATTAAATTAAATTAAATTAAGTTGAATTAAATATAACATCACCGAAGACATAAAGAATTCAAAATAAATCTAAAATAACTTGAACAACTATTCAATTTAAACCCATTAATGGAAATTAAACTGAATCATGAACCATTTGAACACAATTTACCCTCAAAAGCTTTAGTTATCATAACTCCTAAACGAGAATATTAAATGAAATGTTACTTCATTTATAGGATATTCGAATGTCTCAGTTCATTTGAGTAAGACTAACAAAATTTGAATCCCGGACGATTAATTCATTTATATAATTAAATTCATTTGGACTTAAAACAATCCTAGAAATATTGAAAAGATGTTTAAGATTATGTCTTAAGCACTTCCTCGATATGATAGGATGTTTATAAGAACAATTGAATTTAATTGTTCTTTGATGAAGAAAATCGTCCTCGAACAACACATGAAGACCTAGACGTCGTAGGAAATGACTAAGCTATAGGATTAGGAATTTGGTAGAAAACCATAACCCTTCCTTAGCTTTACTAGGAACTTGCTTAAATATTCTAATTGTGTTTTAAGTGCGGCTTGGGATGACGGGAAGACCCTCAGGAGTACGCTTTGTTATGTTATTGCGATTTACTTTCTTGCAATTTACATTATTGCGATTTATTTAATCGCATTGCACTTACTTTTCTTGCATGATAAACAAGCATTGCATGAAAACTCACACCTTTAGGATAGCCCACTAAAAGCTGAAACCAAAACTAAATTAAAAGTCATTGCGAGATAAAATTCACCGCCACGACATTTCGAAATATAAAACAACTCGAAATTTAATCACAAACGAACACAAAACTACAATTACAACTAAATTAAAACGTCTTGTTGGATGATCGGGAATACCTCGGATGATGTAACCTACGTGTTGCTAACGGGATTTCCCACGGTCTAAATGAAAGTGTGGAACTCATTCGGTTGAGTTTAGCAAATTCATACGGACTAAGTGAATCCGATAAAAATAATGATGCGGAAGGATGGAGCAGTGGGATCTTAGCGGTGTCGTTATAATCAACTTTATGATTTGTTTTAATTAAAATATTGAAAACACTTGGAAATTAAGATTTTCTCTAAACCAAAACACTTTTCTCATCCACTGATTTATGACTTCTAAAACTAAAACCTCTGCGACAACAAGGAGCTCGGAGCATGGTGGGCGGCACGGCCATCGTCATCGACGAAACCTGAGTACTACTTGACAAAAAAAAAAAAAAACTTTCTTAGAATTAAACAACCAAGCCATAGGACTTCGAGGTAGTTTGCACTAGTGCGACATAAATCCTCGACCTCTTTGTTAGGCATTTGCATTGCAAATTAAGCCACTAATCAGGTTTTAGGATTCAGAGGTAGTCGTCGATACGACATAAACCCTCACATCTTCGAGACTATATGTGTGATTTTATCATACGAATATAAGTCCTAATTAATTAAAATTGACGAGATCAAAACATTTAAATAAATATTAGGACTTTCCTAAACTCGAAGCGAAACAATAGGATAGTCGGGAAATTACCGAAGTTCGCTTCGAATCTGTGATTTCTCCTACTTTTCTTCCTTTGGATTCCCAAAACAAAATGTTCCAAATTTGATCCATTCCTTATTGAAATTCCAAACTCCAATCCTTTGAGAACTTAAACTTTGAAATTCTTGAGAGCAGAATTATTGATTATTATCGAGAGTTTTCTTAGGTGATTCCCGTCACTTAAGATGTAATTAAGCTATAGGGGCTTGCCCTTATAGGGAATTTTAAAGAACCCGAGTAATATAAACCATGCTTAATGCTTTCATATTAAGCGAGGGGAATTTGTCGGCTTATAAAATTGGTTCGCGGACGAACGGATGTCACAAATCTTCTAGTTTATTTAATCGAGCCCCATCGTCGAGCGGTGTGTCTATTCTTCGGGATAGATACACGGTTTGTGATGTGGTGCTCGTTTATATAAACTATTCGGGATGTGAGATCGGTTTGATTTCATATCTTAAAACCTTCAAATTTAAAATTATTTTCAAAATCGAAATACTACTTTCTAAATTATAAATATATTTAAATTAAATTTAAAATTTAAATTCGCCGACAACTACGGTAGGCGACCCCTTTTGAAATAAAACATACGACCTAAAAAAATAAGCCGCACAAATTTACGGCGACTCCGTGGGGAAAATTCCTCTCTCCATTTTAGTCGAATAATTTTGCTTTCGAAAATCGGTAGTGTATCCATGTCCCTAATGGATCGAACTACCCTTCTTTCGTTGGGATACTATGTTCATTTCTACCTTGAACAAGTATAGCCGACATTCTCGGATTTAGGAACCCTTTGTTTAGACACCCCTAAACGAGAGAGGTTCGAGATCCTTTACCTCATTTACGAGGTGGGGTGGACCCGATAGGTGTTAGTTTAGGAATGATCCTTCGAGTCGAGAAGTCTTGCTTAAGACTCTCTTTTCCTTTCCAACTCCGAATCGGATTCCTTACCTTCTCTACACCTTTGAACATTCAGTTCTAAATAAACAAACCCTCCAATAAGTGATTCTTTTAACAAATGATTCCTTCTTATAAATACATGAACAAGAATGTGTTCGGACTCTTTTCGATTCCTTTCTTTTCGTCTAAAGAAAAGAAGCATAACTTAGGACCGACGACGAGAATCTACCTGCGAAATGGAAGCCCAGGCGATTTTCTCCTTCACCGATGGATGGACTTCGTTATGCATAAGGATGAGTTGCCGAACGATGGGATCATCCGATTTGGACGAGGATTTGAAAACACGAATGTCGAGATCATCGACGTCTCCCTCTTTGCAGCGACGAACAAGGTATACGAGTGAGGAGCCGTCGCTGAGTTCGACCTTAGGTCGACCCGAGAGTTTCCTCCACTGAAAAGGATCCGGAGCTAAGAGGAATGCTGTCGTCCGCGGGAGGAGCATTCTTACTACCCCCAGTTGGTCTAGTTGTTTACGCACTACCCCGAGCACGCAGAATCGAAGGGAAAGAAATCCGGAACTATGGTAAGCACATTGCGAGTGGAGGGTACGAGATCTTCTGTAAGACCTTATGTTTTCGAAATCGGGTCCGGTTCGAAGATTCGAGTCAGCGACGAGGACCCGAAGAAGAAACGAAGTAGAAGGATCGCTAGAGAAGCGGAGGCTGCTGAAATTGCTTTCCTAGAGGAAATTCCGGAAGCTGCTGAGAATATACACATTGCCGGAATATACACCACTGCTGAATACATACCACTCTTGGGAGGAAGCGGGTTCCATCCCCTCTCCGCCGCGAGAGGATGAGGAGAATGTTCGCAAGATTCTTTGCCACATTGCCTCGGCCCGCATATTACAACGATAGCCGCAGAAAAGAACTAGAACTACGCCGTTTGCTCATTGCAGAACTTTGGTAGAAAAGTTAGCAAAGAAGGAAAAGCGCCCGTATCGGAGATTCTACGAAGGATAGGGCGGGTGCCGAGTCGAATCCCGTCTTGGGCCCCGAGTAGAACCCGCCATCATGACGGAAAAGCCAAGTAAAAGAATGAAGGCTAGTCGCGCCGTTGTCGTCTCGGGATTACGGATTAGGGAGGATACTACCTTCCGGCATTTGGTCGACGGACCATGCGGTCCTAGACCGCCTGTTGCTAGAAGGATGGTATGGCGTCCACTTCTTGGGCGATTAAGATTGAAACGACGGCCCGAGAAGAAAGTCTCGCCGGGAGGCTGGAATACGAAGAAAGTGCTTCTTGCGATAAAGGGGACTCGTGAAAAGGGGACCCGGCGGTTATCGCACGACAACCGCATGATGACACACGAAAGCCCGGCTAGAAGATGCCATGGAAAAGTTGAGAACCGATATCAGACGGTTGGCAAAAGAAAGAGAAGAAAAGTTCGGAGATGAGATTGATTCATCGGAATTCATGGACGACGAATATGCGAGAAATCGACATGGTTGAGACACGAGCTTCATCGGCTTCGCGAGGTGCTCCTGCGGCCGCGCGAAGAGAGGAGCCGGGCGATGAGAAGGCGGCTTCGGGGAAAAGACGACACGATCGCTCGAATGGCGAAAAGGATGGAAGAGATGGCCGTAGCTGCGGCCACTCTCCGGAGTCGAAGTACGACCACGAAGAGAGACACCCCCGAGAGGTCATTCACATTGTAGACGGAGGAAAGGAGATTACATCCGTCGATGGGGATGATCGGTGAAAAAGGATACAACACGAAGTATGATCCACGAAAAGGATATCGAGAACTTGGTGGAACGGCGGAGTGCGAGAAGCCTTAGCACAATCGAAGAGCGGGACATCCATTCGGACGGGTAGACCTTACCCGAGAAGAATTCGACGACATCCCGATACCGAAGGCTTCGTACCACCTACGGTTCGAGACCTTCGACGGGCAGGGAACCCCGACGGCATGTTGCACACTTTCGTGCCGGTTGTTGTAATGCGGCGGGAGCGATGCATTACTCTTCCGACGGTTCGTCGGCGGTCACGTCGGGAATCGCCTTCGGCGGGTATGCGGGGTACGAATGGTTCGGTGAAGACGTTCTCGGAACTAGAGAACCTCTTCATCGAGCGATTCGGCGGAGCTCGGCACCACATCACTATAGGTGATTTAGTGGTAGAGAAACAAAGGCCGAACGAAACTTTGGTGGATTACATACTTCGATGGAGGAACTTAAGCATGAAGTGTGAACCACGACTACGAGAACAACATGCGATCGGCATTTTACTTAAAAGCATTCACGGCCCGATAGCACTTCTCCTCGAAGGATTCACTTATTAAGACTTTCGAGAAGTTGTTAAGCAAGGCCGGAAGCTTGCAAGAAGAGGCGAAGCAATTAAGTTTCGCCGACAAGACGGACAAGCGAAGCCGGTGAAGACCTTCGAAAAGAAATCCGGGATCGTTGCGGCGGTTGACGAAGGCGAGCAGCCGATGCGAAATACCACGAGAACGGCCGCGGCAACCACAACGAAGTACCGGCAACCCGGCCCGGCTATCGGTCATCTCCGCGGTATGAACAACCGCCTCGTCCGCGACGTACATTAAGGGAGCTTCGAGCGAGAGAATATCCGTTCAAGAATGAAGCGATGCTGAAAATGTTCCGTAGTCGATGAAGACTCCAGATTTCCGAGTGCCAGGAGCCTAAAAGACCGAGAGGAAGTCGACAAGAAAGGTGATCCCGACTTTTGCCCCTACCACGGATGCTTGGGCACAAGATAGAAGATTGCATTACCTTTAAAAGTTGGCTCAGCGACAACCTTCGGAAAGGGAATATAACAATCCGAAGGAGTACATGAAGGAACCCCGAAAGGAGGTTCCGTCGATGTTATCTCAGCGATCCCATCATTCGATAGATCACTACACGGCCGACGATGGATGGACTACCGCACTGGACGAGGTCTTCGAAGAAGATTTTAGACGACATCCAGAGCCGCCTCGGTGCGAGCTTCGATTCGAGTTCGAGACACTGTTAAGCCGGTACTTATCACTTGCGATAGAAGAACCACCTCGACGAGGAGACGATTGAAGAGAAGAAGAAAATCGACGAAGAAGAGAGGACTGAGACTCCTAAGGCTAGACTAGAGGTTGCTTATCCTAGGATAGTTGTTTCGATTCGGGGGAGAAATCCCTCGAACCTCGATTTTGTATGATTATCTGCTCACTTCGGTGGGATCATATAATGATAAGGGTGATGGCGTTGGCTACGTTTTGATTGTTTCTAACGATTACGTAACTAGCGACAATCCGGACATCGATTTCGATACCGACGACAATTCTCGAATCATACACAATCTCGACGATCAAAATAACGAAGAAGACATCCATCGAGGAGGCTACGAGGCTCGACAAGCAACGAATCTATTTGCGAGTTTCGAGGAGCTCCGGTCACGATAGAGTTAGAGCCTTCGGATGCGAAGCTAATCCGAGAAGAACTGTCACTCCGATTCGAAGAGACAACGGCGAGCTCGATACTAGATTCGGAGGAAATTACGGAAGTCGACTTGAGAAGTGGAAAAGTTCTACCTCCGAGAATGGGTCCAAAAGACGAAAGGAAAGCGGTGGTTGTTCGAGAAGAACCAACCCCGGCGGAAGAAATACCCATTCGAGAAGAAGCGAGACGCATGAAAATAAAGTGGACTACAACGTACTAGCCCATCTTAGGAAACTACCGGCCAAGGCGAGCATTTACGACGCTCTCATCTTATCGAAAGGAGATGAGAGAAGCTCGATCGAAGCCTTACTTGGATCCGAGAAATTTGCTTAGCTCGAATGGTCGGAGATTCCTTAGATGAGGTTTGTTCGTTAAAGGAACGACGAGGTGTTACCTTCGCGGACAATGACTACTACTTGGGACGACGAGATCGCGACCGACCGTTGTACATTTCGGTTACAATTGGGAAGTTTACGCTCTCCGGAGTATTGGTGGATCCGGGAGCATCGATCGATATAATGAGTCTTCGAACGCTAGCATACTTGGAAATTGATGCTCGTGAGCTCGAAGCGAGACAAAATGTTATTAAGAGGATTCGACCGGAAAGGAGAAAGAGCCCTCGGGTCGATAACGCTACTAATGAAGACCGGTGACTTAGCGAAGACAACCGCGAAATTTCACATAATTGATTCGAAACATCGTTCAACGCTCTGCTTGGGCCGACCAGTGGATACATGAAAACAGGATGGTACCATCATCTCTGCATCGGTGCATCAAATACTACGATGGAGGGGAACGGTGCATCGAAAGGCGACTTACGACCATTCTCCGTACATGAAATTGGAATCCATGAAGATGCGGCTTATTATGCACCACCGAAGAAAACGATCTTCTCAGGAGATACCGTAACAAATGAAGCAAGAAAGTTCGGGACAACGAAGAACACGAAGTTCTAGTCCAACGATCACTCACCGCTCCCTTCGGCGAGATGGTGAAGGTTTCTCCACAACTCGCATCGAGGTCGAGGCCGGGGACGAGGCCGTGGTAGAGACGTTAGGACGGTTGGACGAGAGGAAACCGGCCATCAATGTTGATTGGGAAGATAGTTACGAAGAAGAAAAAGAAATCGAAGCGAAGCGGCGACGATAAGTCGGAAGAAGCGCAATTCGAAGATCTCTCTCGAAGATGAGAAGAACGAAGAATACAAATCAATGTACGAAAAGATTAACCACTACGTACATACTATGACCACTAACCCGATCCATTCTAACAAGATCGAGGGTATGGTGGTCGAAGAGATACGTAGCGACGGTGCGAAACCCGATCAAATTCTACCAGTGGTGCTTCTTCCTCCAAAGCGAAAATCATGTACAATTCGAAGATGTCACTTCATCGAGAATTAATGGAATTACCTTTTGAGTGGTACTCTCCCTGTGTTCGAAATTTAATTCAACGTGGTTTCTTACCTCGACAATGGACGAAAGGTCGATCACAACATTTTGAAAAATTATGGAATAACTCGGTCGTCCTCACGATTGAAGTATGGACTCGGATTCGGCACGGTAGGATCGGTTGACGATGCGAGATTTTGCTTGGTTGTCACTTGCGAGTCCAATGAAAGCTGCATGGAAACTACGGACGAACTCGAAGATTTACAAATTGGAGACGCTCCACGAGTTCGAAGAAGAAATTAAATCTACAATAGATGAGTTAACGGAAGTTAACTTAGGTACTAGCGAAGAGCACTAGACCTACCTTTGTTAGCTCCTTACTCGATAAAGAAGACTCCGAAGAAATAATCAAATTATTAATGGAATTTAAAGATTGTTTTGCTTGGAACTATGATGAGATGCCGGGATTAGCTCCGGAGGTTGCGGTCCATAAGCTAGGAGTGGATCTGCTACATCCCGGTCGGACGAGGTCCCGAGAAGAATGCGTCTAGAAATCGAACAACAAGTCATAGCCGAAGTTAAAAAGCTAATAGACGCTAAATTTGTCCGTGAAGAACAATGCCCGACTTGGTTGCTCGATGTAGTGCCGGTCGAGAAGAAGAATGGTCGGATCGAGAATTTGTGTGGACTTCGAGAGATTTGAACGAGGCATGTCCGAAAGGATGAATTCCCTCTACCGATCCGGAAGCGATGATCGACATTGCTTCGACACATGAAATATTCTCGTTCATGGATGGATCTTCGGGATACAACCGGATAAAAATGGCTCCGAGAAGATGAAAAGCTTACGGCATTCGGGACGCCGATCGGAGTATTTCTTCTACACGGTGATGCCATTCGGAGCTGAAGAACGCGGGAGCGACCTACCAAGAAACAATGACAAGAATTTTTGATGATCTCATCCACGATCAAGTCGAATGCTACGTGGACGATGTGGTCATCAAAAGCAAAGTAAAGGAAAACCACCTGTATGATTTGAGAATTGTTTTCGAACGGTTAAGACAATTTAACCTTAAGATGAATCCCTTAAAATGCGCCTTCGGCGTCACCTCCGGGAAATTCTTAGGATTCGTTGTCCGACATCGTGGAATTGAAATCGACCGGAAAAGATTAAAGCTATCTTAGAAATGCCGCCTCCCGAAAACCTTAAAACAACTACGATCTTTTCGAGGGAAGTTGGCATATCTTCGACGCTTTATCTCGAGCACTGTCGAGGTAGGTGTCGGCCTTTCTCGGCACTAGTTAAAAAGGACGCCAAATTTATTTGGGAAGAAAAATGCCAGAAGGCCTTCGAGGACATTAAACAATATTTAATGACACCTCTGTCTTAGCGGCCCCGGTCTCGGAGTAGACCGGCGATGCTTTACACCGCGGCTTTAGACGACTCTCTCGGAGCCACTGTTGGCAGGGTCGATGATGAGGGTAAAGAAAACGCTCTTTACTACTTAAGCCGTCGTTTACTTCGAGCGGAAGTAAGGTATCCCGCAATTGAAAAGCATTGTTTGGCCACGATCTTCGCCGCTCAAAGCTCGGGCACTACATGCTTTCTCGTAAGATCGACCTAATCTCGAAGTTTAATCCATTGCGATACTTGATGACTCGTCCAACACTTTCGGCGGACTTGCCGGATGGTCGATGATATTATTGCAATTCGATATAACTTTCGTGCCTCTGCGTGCTGTGAAGGGACAAGTCTTAGCGGACTTTCTCGCGGCACACCCTTTGCGGCGGAATCTCCTCTCGATGACGATTTGCCGGATGAACAAATAATGAACCTAGAAGACCTTGATGATCGACGTTGGGAATTGTATTTCGACGGAGCATCTTCGGCACACTAAAGACGAAGAATCGCAAGTGATAGTGCCGGTAAGGCGGGAATCGGGCTAATCTTTATAACACGGAGCGGGGGATGTTAAGATACTCCTACCACTTGACGGAACCGTGTACGAACAACGAAGCGAGAATACGAAGCCCTCATAACGGGACTGGAATTAACTATTCGAATGGGGATAACGGACATCAGCATCTACGGGGATTCGCGGTTAATCATTCAACGGATCGCCGGACAATACGGAATTTTAAAGCGAGACTCGAACAATACTTCCGGTATGCCATACGAGTTGTTGGAACGGATTCACGAATGTAACGATCTGCAAAATTCCCGGAAAAGAAAATGCTTTAGCGGATGCTTTAGCCGTCTCGCAAAAGAATTTGCTCGTTTGCAAGATGAATCGATGGAAGTGTCGGTTCGCGGACGTCGGGTCCTATCACGGCTCGACATAGACACAATACACAAATCGGAAAAGAAAAAGAATCGAGTTGCGGCGGTGACGGAAAACACAGAAGATTGGCGACGGCCATTGATGAGACTACCTGCGAACGGGAAAGCTACCGGACGATAGGTCGCTAGCCCATCGGATCGAAAAGAACTCGTCTTACGCATTAATAAACAACACATTGTACGGAAGGTCTTTTGATCGAATGTGGCTAAGGTGCCTAGCGGGTCGAGGCCGTGAAATTGTTAAGGAGGTGCATTCGGGACTGCGTGGCGCTCACCGGTCGGGTCCGAAGATGAAAATGAAAATTAAAAGACTAGGGTACTACGGCCCTCGATGATGGCCAGTTGCATGAAAATCGCCGAAGGCGTCACCGATGCCGAGTGCGCGGGTGGTTCTACACCAACCTCCGAATGTGCTACATCAGACAATTGCGTCGTGGCCATTTGAATGTTGGGGCACGGATATAGTGGGTCCGATAGAACCACCATCTTGAAAGGACATCGCTTCATTCTTGCGGCTACGGATTACTTTTCCGAGTGGGCGGAGCGGTTCCACTTGAGAAGTGAAAGCACACCACGTCTTACGGTTTTCGAGAACCGAGTTGTCTACCGTTTCGGAGTGCCGCGCGGGATCATCTCGGATAATGGGTCGGCATTCGGAAGCACACAAATCAACAATTTTGTCGGGGAGACACGGAATCGGCGGCGATACTCGACAATTTACTACCCGAAGAGCAAACGGCCTCGGCGAGGCTTTTAATAAAACTCTCGTTCGAATCTTAAAGAAAACTTTGGACGATAATAAGAGAAATTGGCACGAGAAGTTGTTAGAAGCCTTATGGGCCTACGGGACGACCTTCGAACTCCTACTCGAAGCTACACCTTACGCTGCGGTGTATGGGTCCGAGCGAGTGTTACCTTTAGAGGTTCGGCTTCCTTCACTCGGAATTGCGGTTGCGAACAAGATCACGACGAAGAAAACGCCAAATTACGGCTAGAAGAATTAGAAAGCTTGGAAGGAAAAGACTTGCGGCGCGACGGAATTTAGAACTATACCGAGCTAAGATGGTTCGAGCCCATGACAAGCTGAGTCAGCCCGAGAACCTTGAAGTTGGTGACTTAGTTCTCGTTCTCGGGAGACTATCCTTGCACACGCGAGATAGGAGGAAAATTTGAACCCACTTGGGAAGGACCGTTTGTGGTTGAAGCGGTATACTCGGGAGGTTCTACCGGTTAGTGAATTGCCGGGGAGAACGACATATGCTTCAGATCAACGGACGATACTTGAAAAAGTATTACGTTACACGATGTTTTGAAGGAATGAATTCTTCATCCACTAAGAAACACGGGCGAAGTAATTACTTATGATTGGGTCAGAACCCAAAAAATAATAAAATGTGCTAAAATAAATAAAATCATGATAATTAAGTTTTCCTTGTTTTCTTTTCCAAATCAAAATCTCTTCCACTGATCTTATCCGCTTCATTCTGTTAAATTTTAAAATATAAGAGAAAAAAAAATGTCTTTAATAAACGTTTTCTTAATGTTCTTGTTCTTAGTACGGCCACTGATCCTTTTCCTTGTCTTTTCGCGGGGAAATGTCGAACGGGCGGTTGGTCATGAACTTTAAGAATGGCGTAAGCCTTGCACTCGATGAAAAGAGGGTGAAAGATGGAGCGATAATCGAGATTGACTCGGATTTCGCACCGAGCGGAGCCTACGATACGAGGAAAGTGGTCGGGTCCCGAGTTGGCCGAGAAGAGCTGCCGGGCGGACGGTGATGAAAGTGGGTGGCCCAAGCCACCGATCCGGCGACAAGAAAAGAAAGGCAAATGCTGAAGAAGACGAAAATGAAATGCGTAGTCGCTACGGCGGAGAGGCGAGCTTGTCGGCGCCGCGCCCGCGAGAGATTCGAAGTGCGGAGAGCTACTCTCGCGGCAACGCAACGAAGAAATAAGAATCGCCGTATCCAGTAAGATGTTAACAAAACTAGGCGCGGACCGGCGCGACGAGACGATTACTACTGCCGGTACGTACACTTCGAGGACACCGGTTCACCGGGAACACGAAGAAAGGAGGCCGGCTCCTAGGATAACGAAAGAACCGGGGAAATCTCGCGAAGACCGAGGAAGAAGAAGGCTACCACGCCACCGGATAGAACCACCAGGTGATGCATGACCTTGTTGCGAAGCAACCCGGGGGATGTCACGACGGGCATCATCCACGAGGAGCGAGGTATGCGGGGGAGAACGTGAAGTGGATTGAACCGTATATCCCACGATATGTCACCGAGGCCTCGCCATACGCGGATCATTCGGAATACGAGTTGGAGAGAATGCGGAATGTTGAAAAGAAAACCTTTGAATACTTCGAGAGAATTAAAGGTAGAAGAATCGATATACTAGAGGGCCTCGAGCTACATACGGACGTATTCTCGGAGTATGAACAACGGCAAATCGTGGATTGCATCCGGGATTTGAAAAGAATGGGTCGAGCGAGGCCGCACGAGGAAAACACATACTCGGAACCCGGAGATGGATGCCGGGGAAGGGAAGAATCACGATACTGATGCGGATCTTTGCTACGACTTTGCGGAGGACGGGAAGGGAAACCCACGGGAATACTCCGTCATGGGCGAGTGGATCCGATGCCATTAGTCATCGAGAGAATGGTAAAGAGATTGATAACATGGAGAATGCTGCCGGCGGATTGCATACCCGATAGTTGCATTATCAACATCTACAAACGGGGTGGCTGCATACCCCGCACATAGATCACCACGACTTTGTCGGACCTTCTGCGCACGGTCTCTTTCTGAACGAGTGTAACATCATGTTCGGATCGACCTCCGGATAGCGAGGCCGGGTGAGTTCGAGGGCCGGTGAAGATACCTTTACCGGTAGGTTCCGTCATGATGCGAAGGGCGACGGAGCGGATATCGCTAAGCATTGCATACCGGGAGTACCGGTGAAGCGGATCTCGGTTACTTTCGGAAGGATGGACGACGGCAAGACACCTTACCATTTCCGGACGGACCGGAGCTAGAGAGCCTCGGCCTTACGAGCTTGTGAGTTACATGGAAAATATCACACCTCCGATGTACATCCATACGGCATCCTTGCCGAGGATGGCTTGGAAGGTGATGTTATTGACCATGTACCCCACTATTCGGACATGGATTTTTGACGGATGCTTCTTTGATGGATCAGCAAAGATCATACATAGTCCGTTTTGAGTCTACATGGATTGTATGAGATGTATTCCGAGATCGAGTTGTATGATGTATCTTGACATGATTGGAATGAAAGTGACCATGTCACATTTTTGGCCTTCACCTCTTTTGTGCAAATTGATTAGGAAACGCCATTAAAGTTAAATGAACTTCGAACAAAAGAACGAGAAAAGAAATAAAAAGAAGAATAAAAGAAAACTTTCCTAGAAAAAATCTAAAAAATGACGAACACCAAATTCACATGAACATTAAATAAACAATAAAGTAAAATTTGAATCATTAAAAGATAAACAAAATCGACATAAGTGTTAAATCGAATCTCGAATCAAATTCTCGATCGAATTTCGAATCCAGATCTCGATCGAATTTCGAATTTGATCTTCCAATTTCAAATCGAATCTTAAATCAAATTTCGATCGAGTTCGAACTCATCCTTCCAAATTTCAAATTCAATCTTTTCAGATTCCGAATCGATCTCGATCGAATTTCGAATTTGATCTTCCAATTCAAATCGAATCTTAAATCGAATCTCGATGAGTTGAACTCATCCTTCCGAATCTCGATTTCGATCTTTCTAGATCTCGAATATCGATCGAATTCGAATTCAATTTCTTCAGGATCTCGAATCAAATCTCAATCAAATTCGAACTTTTGGGTCGAGGATTTTACATCAAATGTCTATGCTTTAGGATTCTTTCCTATTGCCTCTGAAATACATCGAATTCAAACTTTTGGGTCGAGGATTTTACATCCAAAGCTGCATTGCTTTAGGATTCTTCCCATTGCCTTGAAATACATAAAATTCGAACTTTTGGGTCGAGGATTTTACATCCAAGTACTATTGCTTTAGGATTCTTTCCTATTGCCTTTGAAATACATCAAATTCGAACTTTTGGGTCGAGGATTTTACATCAGACTGCCTTTGCTAGGATTCTTTCCTGTTGCCTTTGAAATACATCGAATTCGAACTTTTGGGTCGAGGATTTTACATCCAATTGCCTTTGCTTTAGGATTCTTTCCTATTACCTTGAAATACATCAAATTCGAACTTTTGGGTCGAGGATTTTACATCGAGTACCTTTGCTTTAGGATTCTTTCCTATTGCCTTTGAAATACATCAAATTCGAACTTTTGGGTCGAGGATTTTACATCGAGACTTGCCTTGCTTTAGGATTCTTTCCTATTGCCTTTGAAATACATCGAATTCAAACTTTTGGGTCGAGGATTTTACATCAGACTGCCTTTGCTTTAGGATTCTTACCTATTGCCTTTGAAATACATCAAATTCGAACTTTTGGGTCGAGGATTTTACATCCAGACTGCCTTGCTTTAGGATTCTTTCCCTATTGCCTTTGAAATACATCAAATTCAAACTTTTGGGTCGAGGATTTTACATCAAGCTGCCTTGCTTTAGGATTCTTTCCTGTGCCTTTGAAATACATCGAATTCGAACTTTTGGGTCGAGGATTTTACATCAGTGCACTTGCTTTAGGATTCTTTCCTATTGCCTTGAAATACATCAAATTTAAATTTTTGGGTCGAGGATTTTACATCCAGTACTTTCTGCTTTAGGATTCTTTCCCTAGTGCCTTTGAAATACATCGAAATCGAACTTATTGGGTCGAGGATTTTACATCGAGGCCATTGCTTAGGATTCTTCCTATTCAATGAAATACATCAAATTCGAACTTTTGGGTCGCGGATTTTACATCCGAAGCTACCTTGCTTTAGGATTCTTTCCCTACGGCAATGAAATACATCGAAATCAAACTCTTGAGGTTAAGGATTTTACATCGATACCGCATTGCTACGAGATCTCTCCTCATTGCAATGATTCGATCTAATCGATTCGATTTTCTTTCGAGGTTGAAGATGTTACATCTAAAACCTCGAATTCAATTTTCATTTCGAATCGAATCCCTCGAATTAATTTTGACAAAACTTGATCTAAATTAAAACTCCGAACTAAAATCTAAGTTCACACGTCAAACTTAAATTGAAACAAAATAAAATCTAAATTGAAATTCTCCCGAGGTCATGTGATTCGGAATTCACCTCCTTTTCTTTTCCCAGCGAGAGTTCGGGTATCTCCGGTTTTGGGAACATACCGATACTCCCGGCGGAAATTCTTTTGCTTTGTCCTAAGTTTGTCACTTGGACGTTTGTGTTGGTTTTGTTGATCGCTTCGGTCGGCACCGATACGCGCGGTGTGCTCAGTCGGCTCACCACACATATTGGGGGTCCATTTGTTGACCTCATTTTTGATGAGGTCTTCTCTTCTTCTTTTTAGTGCTTAGGATCTAGCCTTAGGCTTTTCCTTTGACTATCTTAGAGGACTAGAATTGGGACCCACCTTTTAGAAACTCAAACCACTTCTTAACTCCCTGTGAACTCCATGAAACTTGACTATAGACCCACTAATCACCTAGAGGGTTGAAATCGAATGTGGAAGTTTAAGGATGAGTTCTTATAGGACTCTTTGGCCTTAGGGCCCTTACAGGTGGCACAGTGCAGTGAAGGGGCTGACTTACACACACACTACACTTATACACTACACTTTCACACACTTCTAAAAACACACCCATACCCGACTTAACCTCTGACTCATGTAGGTGATTCGCATGGATGGTCCTAACCACTAAGCCCTTAGGTAAGAGGGTTAGGAACAACATAGTGAATGCCTCGAATGAGTCCCTTCATGGCTCATGTGGGCTTGATATGGCTTCATGGCTCAACCAAAATGATTTCACTCCACTTACATCCACTCGATCTTGATTTCCCAAATTTTCGATTTTGACCCAGGGACCTACACACTAGCTTCACCTAAAACTCTTGAAATTACCCGAATTTTTTCAAAATTTCCTAAATCACCCAAAATTCTCCAAAATCATTCCCAAACATTTCCACATCACTCAAATTGATCATCCATACCCAAAATACCAAAAATTCCAAAAATACCTCCCGATACCCTCCGAATACCCAAAATACCCCTCTTGACCCAAAAATCCAAAAATTCAGAAAATTCCCAGAAAATTCCGGAAAATCTCAAATATTCCCAATTTCATTTTGTTCAACTACACCATGGGCCAATTTTGTCAATTTACCCCACTTTTATCAAAACCCCCGATTTGACTCATTTTAACCTGAAGTGAACTCGATGTCGAACCAAACCTACCCAATTGACCCAAATTCTGGTCCAATTCAATTCTAAACTTCAATTCAACATTCCCGATACCAATCTAGACCAAATCCAAGTCCAATTTGATTGACATTTGGATCAATTTCACTTTTGGCCTTAAAGCCCGATTTGGACCCATGACCCGAACCTAACCCAAACTCACCCGATTCAAATTCCAATTAACCTCAAATCTTTTCTAAATCTTCCTTAACATTCCCACAAATAAAACACTAACATGATTTGCCCAAAATTTAGACCCAAAACCCACTCGAATTCAACCCAAAGCTAAAAGGCCCATTTTTGACCTAAACCCAGAACCTAACCAAATGAGCCCAAACCCCAAAATCAAAGCCCAACCAAAGTCAAAACCTCTTTGAAACACGCCCATAAATATTTCTCAACATTAATTTTACATCAATTTTAACCCTAGGCCAACATTGGCCCAAGTTAGCCCAATTTGACCTACATAGGCCCACTTACCAAAATAAATCAGAATTCGAGCCAATTCGACCCCAAATCACACTAAATTGACTCCAAGCCCTTCATAGAACATCCACTAAACCAATTATAACACTTATTTGACAAGGTCCTTCACAAAATCTTCACCCAAATGCCCATCCTAAAATCAAAAAGCCCATTCCCCTTAAACTTTCCTAAAAGCCCACTTCCTTGAATTCAAAAGCCCAAATTCATCTAAAGCCCACATGGCACTTCCCCTCATCATCCATTTAATCAAAATTGCCCCTAAGTTTCAAAGTCATCAATTAAACAATTCCAAATCAAGCCCATACAAATTCCCATCAAAATATCAAAATTTTCTTAAATCCCTTTTTATGAAATTGACCGAAGCTTTTCCGAACGAAATGGAGCCGAGGGTGAGCCATTCACGAAGCCATATGGAGCCATGAAAGTTTGGCATGTGACCATGCCATTAATGGTAAAAGGAGGGGCTCCTTTCCTAATCTTTCATTAAGCTTTTTAACCTTATCCATGACACACTCTAAACCATGTTTAGCCACCTCATCATGGATAGAGACCACACCATTCTCTCTTGGGCGAGCCAGTGATCCTCTCGGCCCAAAATCGAGGCCATGGGGAGGTGCACCCGACCCGAACCAATGGGTTGACCAAATTGAAGCCAAAATGACTCCTTCTCCATTCCATTTTAATTCAAAGCCTTTACACATGTCAAACTCCGATTGACTTCATCAACTTCGAGCACTGGACACCACGACCACGAAGGTGACCCATGCTGCAGCCGGCCAACGCCTGGATCGCCGGAAAACACCATGGCCGAGACCTTGGGAGGAGCCGAACTTTGGAATTCCACCTTCTTGAGCTGCCCCATGCCCAATGGCCACCATGGCTGTTCTTCCCATGACCGAGGCAGCTGATCCCGACCCTTGGCCATCCACGGGAGGCTCTCCGACCACCTCTGACTTAAACCCGACCCCCTCGCGGCCATGAGGGGAGAGTTGCACAAACCTTGCCGAAACTGCTGCCAAAATTGTTCCAAACCTTCTCCACCCTTAGAGCGGTTGATCCCAGGTGTCGATTCGCCCCAATCCCCTACGACAAAACCCGATTTCTCGGCGAAATTCCACCCAAAACCGGGACACTTCTCCACGGTGAGCCAATCCCCGAATTGATTGGTTCTACACCTTCACCGGACCGAGGGAAGGTGTCCACCGATCAAAGCCCCATCTCCGGGCCTCCCGGTTGCTCCGGCCTCCAAGCTTTGTGATCGGGCGTGGTCGAAATGCAACCTAGACAATTCACGGGACCGGGAGACTTCATGCGGAGCTTGCTTAGGATCCGATCGAAGGTGCAACAACTCTCGGATTGAAGCCGCACTTCTGCGAGCAAAGGTATGAGCTAATTCTTCATCCCGAGCTTCGGAGATTCTCCATTTCGAATGCTTTAATTTCAATGCATGATAACCGTATAGATGTGTTCATCTCTTCAAGACGAATCAATAGAGCATAAGAACGTGAAAATCCATTGAGTATCGAGTGAGATATTAGGGATTTAGTGTGGACGGCTCTCGGGTGAGGACACTTGGGGACGATGAACGGATGTCGTTCATTTAATACACGCGCGGACGGACGGCCAGGATCGCGTCGGATCAGAAGACGGAACGATACAGCGGGCCCGGGAGCTGCGAGTCGGATGGCGGCGTCGAATGGGAGCGCGCCGCGCGGCGTTTCGGAGGCTGCCGAGGTTGACGCGGCGCCGCGTGGATAAATAGAAAATTAGGGATTTTTTGATTTATTTAATTCCCTAAACTTCAAAAATTCATAACTTTGTGTAGAAAAATCAGAAAAATAAAATAAAAATACCCTCTTGCTCGGTGAACGAGAGGAGAATAATGTGGAAAAGAAATCATTTAATTTCATCAAGTATTTTATTTTTAATAATTTATTTACTCTCTGCATACTTTTAATTCTCCATGCATGTATACAATTCACCATGGCATGAGACCATAGGGCTTTTGAAGCCTCTGAATTTGGGAACATTCCTGAATTTTCCAAAGTCGAGAGGCCATCCTATGAAGAGTTATTGATTTTTCAAATTCATGTTACTTGTTTTGAGTATTTTAATTCTAATAAATAGCATGTTGTGAAATAAATTCTAGGAAAATTTGATGATGTTCCTTATGACCAGGAGAACCCTAGGAAAAATAGGTTTTGAGTTAGTTCATGTAAAACAACACTAATTGGCTTAAACACTCAAAATAGGTCTCTAATTAATTAGAGCTAACCATACATTAAATTGACTTCAAATCAATTCTCCACTGACCTTTAGGATCAGAGGAACCCACCATAAAAATTTGAGGTCGATTGGACTTGGTTAGCCCACTAATTGGGTTGATTAAGCCACTTAGTCATTTTAAACTTTAAAAATTCATAACTTTCAAAATACCTTTCAAAAATTCACCAAATTGGTTTTGGAGCCTCTCTGATATTAGGGGAATCTAAGAAAATTAAAATTTCAATTTTCTAAAAAAGTTGATTTTTAATATTATTTTAATATTTTTAATAATTAAAAAATAATAAAAATCACAAAAATAATAAAATTCACCAAAATGTCACATTTTGAATTTTAATCACTTAGGAACAAACCCCATATTTTTCTTAGGTCTATTTAGTGAGATATTAAATTTTAAAGCTTTAGGGTAATTTTAAAATTAAAAAAATATATTTTCTAGCTTTTTCATTAAAATAATTATAATAAATCATAGAAAAATCAGAAAATTGCAAAATTTGCTTCTCTGATTTCCTTGATATCAGAGAGATTTTTGAAAAATATAAAATTCATTTTTCAACATTTATTTTATTTTTAAATTAATTAACACTCCAAAACTTAAAATAATTATAATAAAAATAATATAATTCAAAAAATCACCAAAATTGGTCCAAGTGGTCCTCTGGTCATTAGGAATGTCCCCTAATTTTCTTAAGGACAGAAACTTTCCCTTGGTCATGTTATTAAATTTTCCTTGGAAATCTCTATTTTCTACCAAAAATAATTATATAAATAAATTAAATACAGAAAAATCACATTTTCTCCTCTCATGTCTTTATTGACATATGAGTGAAGTCACATAAAAATATCAAGTTCATTTGAGTTCAATTTAATGAGTTATGAAATTATTAAGCTTAAAGGGTAAAAAAATGGTAATTAAAAATCTTAATCCTTAATTAAAACTTTAGGTTTAATAAAAAAATTATCAAGTACAATTTTTTATCCTAATTTGATTTGGATGATTGAAATTTAAATAATTAAAGGGTAGAAACCCATTAAGCAATTTAAAATGATTAAACTTTAATTAAATAATTGATTAAATTTGGAAGAATAATAAAATTGGAATTATTAAAATAGGGATATTATTAGGAAGAGATTTATTCTTTAATTTAAAAATCCCTAAATTAATCATCTCATTAATATTCAATTCTTAATTAAAATGATAACTCAAATTCAAAACATTAAAAAACTTAATCATTAAACTAAAATTAAATTATTAAACTCTTTTAAAATTTTAATTAAAATTAAAAAAAAATAAAATTAAATTAAAAAATTAAATTAAATTAAGTAAATTGAATTTTATTAACTTAAATTAAAATAAATTAAATAAACAAATTAAATTAAATCAAATTAAATTAAATTAAATTAAATAAATCAAATTAAAATAAATTAAATAAACAAATTAAATTAAATCAAATTAAATTAAATTAAATTAAATTAAATTAAAAATTAAATAAAATTAAATCAAATTAAATTAAAATTAAATCGAATCAAATTAATTTAATGTAACATCAAATCGAAACTAAATTGAATTAAATTGAATTAAATAGAATTAAAACTCGATTAAATTAAATTAAATTAAATTAAGTTGAATTAAATATAACATCACCAAAGACGTAAAGAATTCAAAATAAATCTAAAATAACTTGAACAACTATTCCAAATTTAAACCCATTAATGGAAATTAAACTGAATCACAAACCATTTGAACACCAATTTACCCTCGAAAGCTTTAGTTATCATAACTCCTAAACAGAATATTAAATGAAATGTTACTTCATTTATAGGATATTCGAAATGTCCTAGTTCATCTGAACGAAGCTAACAAAATTTGAATCCTGGACGATTAATTCATTTATATAATTAAATTCATTTGGACTTAAAACAATCCTAGAAATATTGAAAAGATGTTTAAGATTTGTCTTAAGCACTTCCTCGATATGATAGGATGTTTATAAGAACAATTGAATTTAATTGTTCTTTGATGAAGAAAATCGTCCTCGAAACCAAAACACAAAGAACCTAGACGTCATAGGAAATGACTAGCTATAGGATTAGGAATTTGGTAGAAAACCATAACCCTTCCCTTAGCTTTACCTAGGAACTTGCTTAAATATTCTAATTGTGTTTTAAGTGCGGCTTGGGATGACGGGAAGACCCTCCAGTGTACGCTTGTTATGTTATTGCGATTTACTTTCTTGCAATTTACATTATTGCAATTTATTTAATCGCATTGCACTTACTTTTCTTGCATGATAAACAAGCTGTTGCATGAAAACTCACACCTTTAGGATAGCCCCTAAAGCTGAAACCAAAACTAAATTAAAAGTCATTGCAAGATAAAATTCACCGCCACGACATTTCGAAATATAAAACAACTCGAAATTTAATCACGAAACGAACACAAAACTACAATTACAACTAAATTAAAACGTCATGTTGGATGATCGGGAATACCTCGGATGATGTAACCTACGTGTTGCTAACGGGATTTCCACGGTCTAAATGAAAGTGTGGAACTCATTCGGTTGAGTTTAGCAAATTCATACTGGACTAAGTGAATCCGATAAAAATAATGATGCGGAAGGATGGAACCGTGGGATCTTAGCCGGTGTCGTTATAATCAACTTTAATATTTGTTTTAATTAAAATATTGAAAACACTTGGAAATTAAGATTTTCTCTAAGCCAAAACACTTTTCTCATCCTCGATTTATGACTTCTAAAACTAAAACCTCTGCAACAACAAGGAGCTCGGAGCATGGTGGGCGGCACGGCCATCGTCATCGGCAAAACTCGAGTCTACTTGACAAAAAAAAAAAACTTTCTTAGAATTAAACAACGAAGCCATAGGATTTCGATGTAGTTTGCATAGTGCAACATAAATCCTCGACCTTTTGTTAGGCATTTGCATCTGCAAATTAAGCCACTATAGGTTTTAGGATTCGAGGTAGTCGTCCGATACGACATAAACCCTCACATCTTCGAGGCTATTTGTGTGATTTTATCATACAAATATAAGTACTAATTAATTAAAATTGACAAGATCAAAACATTTAAATAAATATTAGGACTTTCCTAAACTCGAAGCCAAACAATAGGATAGTCGGGAAATCACCGAAGTTCGCTTCGAATACTGTGATTTCTCCTACTTTTCTTCCTTTGGATTCCCAAAACAAAATGTTCCAAATTTGATTCATTCCCTATTGAAATTCCAAACTTCAATCCTTTGAGAACTTAAACTTTGAAATTCTTGAGAGCGAGAATTATTGATTATTATCGAGAGTTTTCTTAGGTGATTCCCGTCACTTAAGATGTAATTAACTATAGGGGCTTGCCCTTATAGGGAATTTTAAAGAACCTGAGTAATATAAACCACTGCTTAATGCTTTCATATTAAGCGGGGGAATTTGTCGGCTTATAAAATCGGTTCGCGGACCAAACGGATGTCACAAATCTTCTAGTTTATTTAATCGAGCCTCATCGTCGAGCGAGTGTGTCTATTCTTCGGGATAGATACACGGTTTGTGATGTGGTGCTCGTTTATATAAACTATTCGGGATGTGAGATCGGTTTGATTTCATATCTTAAAATTTTCAAATTTAAAATTATTTTCAAAATCAAATACTACTTTCTAAATTATAAATATATTTAAATTAAATTTAAAATTTAAATTCGCCGACAACTTCTGTTAGGCGACCCCTTTTCAAAATAAAACATACAACCTAAAAAAATAAGCCGTACAGTGTAACCCTTCCTTAGGGGGGAAAGTCTCATAAGCTTCGGATGTGGCTTTTTCTACTTCCCAAACTTTTGGTAAGAGGGTTTTTCCCCAGTGCTTTCATGATGCGGCTAATGGTGTGACTAATTCGGCTACCTAATTTAACAAGCCTATCAGTAAGAAAAATGGGAAGCCTACGATTTTTTCACTGAAGATGAAATTAACACTTTGGCAGATAGGTTCAAGTTTACCTTAGTAGGAAAGTTTCAGTTCGGCCATCCTAAAATGGAACTCATTAGACAGTTTTTTGAGAATCTTAAACTTATTGGGTCTTTGAAAGTAGGACTCTTTGATGGAAGGCATGTCATTATTCAGTTAAGCTTGGAAGAAGACTATGCTAGAGTATTCTCAATGAAAGCCATTACAATTGATGGTAAGAGCATGAAGTTGCTGAAATGGTCACCTAAGTTTGATCCATCTCTTGAACCACCCATTGCTCCCATCTGGTTTAAGGTGTCCGAACTTCAATTACAGTTCTATGAGAAGCACAAACTTTATAATATTGGACTAGCATTAGGCGAACCCCGCTAATTGATGATCCCACCATCGAGGTAACCAGACCTTCGGGAGCAAAAATTCCGATAGAAAGAGATGTCACACTACACGAAGTGAAAGAAATGTGGTGGGAGCTCGCTCAAAAGGGATACTAGCAACCGGTTATTATGGAAAGAAGGCCATACTACTGTCTACACTGCTGCAAAATGTTTGGCCATTCAATGGATAGATGCTACAGGTTGAAGCCTGAATTGAGAAGAAATCATACAGCTGCTGCTCCTATTACGGTTTCAAATCAAATCATCCCTCCTGCTTCCGATGACCTTGGTATTCAGATTGATCCATCCTCTATTGCTCCTGCAGATCCTGTTGTTCCTTCCGGTCCTATTCAAAATGTTAATATTTTGAACTCTCCACCCTTTCAGCATCCCCACTCTGAACCTCCTACATCTACTGTTGAACCTAATATTGTGTGCCCACCATCTGAACCTGCCATTGTTCGTCGAGCCTCATATTGAATGCCCCCCAATTGAACTACCCATTGATTCTACACCATTACCCACTTTCGATCCTGATCACCCAAATCACCCTCCTTTGTTTCCTTCCGCACCTCCTCCTCTACCTATTCTCCCACCAATTACTTCTTATCCTCCTCCCGTTGTGTTACCACCTTCTCCTAAATCTGACCCAATGAATTTTTAGAAAGTTTCTAATGACTTTGTTGAGGGCTCGACTATTTACCACTCTAAAAAGAAAAAGAGGCATTTAGAGCTTAGAAATTTGTTCTCTGAGAACAATATTCAACATCCTTCGTTTCTACGGATCGAGCATGTTTCTTCCATTCCCGAATCACTAGGAGTGGAAAAAATGTCCCCGATGATTAGGATGTTATCTCTGGAACATTAGGAGAGTCGCTAACCTCGGCTCCCTTAATAGATTGGTGAATCTGAATAGGATTCACAGATTTTGGGCATTTGCACTTCTTAAACCATTGGTTCAACATAACACCAAAAGAATCACTAACAAATTTTCTCAGTTTAATTTTGTAGCTAATTTTTCCAACAAAATATGGTTTTTAGCGAGAAAAAAATGGAGATCACTGTTTTATTGGATCATCCCTGACTCTTTCATATCCACTTCCATATTGATCATGTGGCTAGTATGGCCACTTTTATTTATGCTGGTTGTATTTAAGCTGATAGAGAGGAACTGTGGAGTACACTACATCAAATCAATGGAAACATGTCTGATATGTGGTTGGTAGGTGGGGATTTCAACAAGATATGACCGATCATAGTGAAAAGAAAGTAGGGAGGGTTCCGGAAATTAGTAAAATGGCAACTTTAAGATTTGTTTTAATTAAAATATTGAAAACACTTGGAAATTAAGATTTTCTCTAAACCAAAACACTTTTCTCATCCCCCGATTTATGACTTCTAAAACTAAAACCTCTGCAACAACAAGGAGCTCGGAGCATGGTGGGCAGCACGGCCATCGTCATCAGCAAAACCTGAGTCTACTTCAGCAAAAAAAAAAAAAAAACTTTCTTAGAATTAAACAACCAAGCCATAGGATTTCGATGTAGTTTGCCTAGTGCAACATAAATCCTCGACCTTTTGTTAGGCATTTGCACTGCAAATTAAGCCCTAACCGGTTTTAGGATTCCGAGGTAGTCGTCCGATACGACATAAACCCTCACATCTTCGAGGCTATTTGTGTGATTTTATCATACAAATATAAGTACTAATTAATTAAAATTGACAAGATCAAAACATTTAAAAAAATATTAGGACTTTCCTAAACTCAAGCCAAACAATAGGATAGTCGGGAAATCACCGAAGTTCGCTTCGAATCCGCGATTTCTCCTACTTTTCTTCCTTTGGATTCCCAAAACAAAATGTTCCAAATTTGATTCATTCCTATTGAAATTCCAAACTTCGATCCTTTGAGAACTTAAACTTTGAAATTCTTGAGAGCGAATTATTGATTATTATCGAGAGTTTTCTTAGGTGATTCCCGTCACTTAAGATGTAATTAACTATAGGGGCTTGCCCTTATAGGAATTTTAAAGAACCTGGAGTAATATAAACCCCTGCTTAATGCTTTCATATTAAGCGGGGGAATTTGTCGGCTTATAAAATCGGTTCGCGGACCAAACGGATGTCACAAATCTTCTAGTTTATTTAATAGAGCCTCATCGTCGAGCGGTGTGTCTATTCTTCGGGATAGATACACGGTTTGTGATGTGGTGCTCGTTTATATAAACTATTCGGGATGTGAGATCGGTTTGATTTCATATCTTAAAATTTTCAAATTTAAAATTATTTTCAAAATCAAATACTACTTTCTAAATTATAAATATATTTAAATTAAATTTAAAATTTAAATTCGCCGACAACTTCTGTTAGGCGACCCCTTTTCAAAATAAAACATACAACCTAAAAAAATAAGCCGTACAGTGTAACCCTTCCTTAGGGGGGAAAGTCTCATAAGCTTCGGATGTGGCTTTTTCTACTTCCCAAACTTTTGGTAAGAGGGTTTTTCCCCAATGCTTTCATGATGCGGCTAATGGTGTGACTAATTCGGCTAGCCAATTTAACAAGCCTATCGCAAGAAAAATGGGAAGCCTACGATTTTTCACCGAAGATGAAATTAACACTTTGGCGGATAGGTTCGAGTTTACCTTAGTAGGAAAGTTTCGGTTCGGCCATCCTAAAATGGAACTCATTAGACAGGTTTTTGAGAATCTTAAACTTATTGGCTCTTGGAAAGTAGGACTCTTTGATGGAAGGCATGTCATTATTCAGTTAAGCTTGGAAGAAGACTATGCTAGAGTATTCTCGATGAAAGCCATTACAATTGATGGTAAGAGCATGAAGTTGCTGAAATGGTCACCTAAGTTTGATCCATCTCTTGAACCACCCATTGCTCCCATCCGGTTTAAGGTGTCCGAACTTCGATTACAGTTCTATGAGAAGCACAAACTTTATAATATTGGACTAGCATTAGTGCAAACCCCCGCTAATTGATGATCCCACCATCGAGGTAACCGGACCTTCGGGAGCAAAAATTCCGATAGAAAGAGATGTCACACTACTCGAAGTGAAAGAAATGTGGTATGGAAGCTGCTCAAAAGGGATACTAGCAACCGGTTATTATGGAAAGAAGGCCATACTACTGTCTACACTCGCAAAATGTTTGGCCATTCAATGGATAGATGCTACGGAGTTGAAGCTCGAATTGAGAAGAAATCATACGAATGTCTTGCTCCTATTACGGTTTCAAATCAAATCATCCCTCCTGCTTCCGATGACCTTGGTATTCAGATTGATCCATCCTCTATTGCTCCTGCAGATCCTGTTGTTCCTTCCGGTCCTATTCAAAATGTTAATATTTTGAACTCTCCACCCTTCAGCATCCCCACTCTGAACCTCCTACATCTACTGTTGAACCTAATATTGTGTGCCCACCATCTGAACCTGCCATTGTTGCTGAGCCTCATATTGAATGCCCCCCAATTGAACTACCCATTGATTCTACACCATTACCCACTTTCGATCCCGATCACCCAAATCACCCTCCTTTGTTTCCTTCCGCACCTCCTCCTCTACCTATTCTCCACGCAATTACTTCTTATCCTCCTCCCGTTGTGTTACCACCTTCTCCTAAATCTGACCCAATGAATTTTTAGAAAGTTTCTAATGACTTTGTTGAGGGCTCGACTATTTACCACTCTAAAAAGAAAAAGAGGCATTTAGAGCTTAGAAATTTGTTCTCTGAGAACAATATTCAACATCCTTCTGTTTCTACAGATCAGCATGTTTCTTCCATTCCCAGAATCACTAGGAGTGGAAAAAATGTCCCCAATGATTAGGATGTTATGCTGGAACATTAGGAGAGCTGCTAACCTTGGCTCCCTTAATAGATTGGTGAATCTGAATAGGATTCACAGATTTTGGGCATTTGCACTTCTTAAACCATTGGTTCAACATAACACCAAAAGAATCACTAACAAATTTTCTCAGTTTAATTTTGTAGCTAATTTTTCCAACAAAATATGGTTTTTTAGCGAGAAAAAAATGGAGATCATCTGTTTTATTGGATCATCCCCGGCTCTTTCATATCCACTTCCATATTGATCATGTGGCTAGTATGGCCACTTTTATTTATGCTGGTTGTATTTAAGCTGATAGAGAGGAACTGTGGAGTACACTACATCAAATCAATGGAAACATGTCTGATATGTGGTTGGTAGGTGGGGATTTCAACAGTATAGCCAATCATAGTGAAAAGAAAGTAGGGAGGGTTCCAGAAATTAGTAAAATGGCAACTTTAAGATTTGTTTTAATTAAAATATTGAAAACACTTGGAAATTAAGATTTTCTCTAAACCAAAACACTTTTCTCATCCCCTGATTTATGACTTCTAAAACTAAAACCTCTCGCAACAACAAGGAGCTCGGAGCATGGTGGGCAGCACGGCCATCGTCATCGCAGAAACTCGAGTCAACTTGCAAAAAAAAAAAAAAACTTTCTTAGAATTAAACAACCAAGCCATAGGATTTCGATGTAGTTTGCACTAGTGCAACATAAATCCTCGACCTTTTGTTAGGCATTTGCATCTGCAAATTAAGCCCTAACCTAGGTTTTAGGATTCCGAGGTAGTCGTCCGATACGACATAAACCCTCACATCTTCGAGGCTATTTGTGTGATTTTATCATACAAATATAAGTACTAATTAATTAAAATTGACAAGATCAAAACATTTAAAAAAATATTAGGACTTTCCTAAACTCAAGCAAAACAATAGGATAGTCGGGAAATCACCGAAGTTCGCTTCGAATCTGTGATTTCTCCTACTTTTCTTCCTTTGGATTCCCAAAACAAAATGTTCCAAATTTGATTCATTCCCTATTGAAATTCCAAACTTCAATCCTTTGAGAACTTAAACTTTGAAATTCTTGAGAGCAGAATTATTGATTATTATCGAGAGTTTTCTTAGGTGATTCCCGTCACTTAAGATGTAATTAACTATAGGGGCTTGCCCTTATAGGGAATTTTAAAGAACCCAGGTAATATAAACCCTGCTTAATGCTTTCATATTAAGCAGGGGAATTTGTCGGCTTATAAAATCGGTTCGCAGACCAAACGGATGTCACAAATCTTCTAGTTTATTTAATAGAGCCTCATCGTCAAGCAGTGTGTCTATTCTTCGGGATAGATACACGGTTTGTGATGTGGTGCTCGTTTATATAAACTATTCGGGATGTGAGATCGGTTTGATTTCATATCTTAAAATTTTCAAATTTAAAATTATTTTCAAAATCAAATACTACTTTCTAAATTATAAATATATTTAAATTAAATTTAAAATTTAAATTCGCCGACAACTTCTGTTAGGCGACCCCTTTTCAAAATAAAACATACAACCTAAAAAAATAAGCCGTACAGTGTAACCCTTCCTTAGGGGGGAAAGTCTCATAAGCTTCGGATGTGGCTTTTTCTACTTCCCAAACTTTTGGTAAGAGGGTTTTTCCCCAATGCTTTCATGATGCGGCTAATGGTGTGACTAATTCGGCTAGCCAATTTAACAAGCCTATCAGTAAGAAAAATGGGAAGCCTACGATTTTTTCACTGAAGATGAAATTAACACTTTGGCAGATAGGTTCAAGTTTACCTTAGTAGGAAAGTTTCAGTTCGGCCATCCTAAAATGGAACTCATTAGACAGTTTTTGAGAATCTTAAACTTATTGGGTCTTTGAAAGTAGGACTCTTTGATGGAAGGCATGTCATTATTCGGTTAAGCTTGGAAGAAGACTATGCTAGAGTATTCTCGATGAAAGCCATTACAATTGATGTTAAGAGCATGAAGTTGCTTGAAATGGTCACCTAAGTTTGATCCATCTCTTGAACCACCCATTGCTCCCATACGGTTTAAGGTGTCCGAACTTCGATTACGGTTCTATGAGAAGCACAAACTTTATAATATTGGACTAGCATTAGGCGAACCCCCGCTAATTGATGATCCCACCATCGAGGTAACCGGACCTTCGGGAGCAAAAATTCCGATAGAAAGAGATGTCACACTACCCGAAGTGAAAGAAATGTGGTAGGAAGCGCTCAAAGGGATACTAGCAACCAGTTATTATGGAAAGAAGGCCATACTACTGTCTACACTGCAAAATGTTTGGCCATTCAATGGATAGATGCTACAGGTTGAAGCCTGAATTGAGAAGAAATCATACAGCTGCTGCTCCTATTACGGTTTCAAATCAAATCATCCCTCCTGCTTCCGATGACCTTGGTATTCAGATTGATCCATCCTCTATTGCTCCTGAGATCTCGTTGTTCCTTCCGGTCCTATTCGAAATGTTAATATTTTGAACTCTCCACCCTTTCGACATCCCCACTCTGAACCTCCTACATCTCTTGTTGAACCTAATATTGTGTGCCCACCATACGAACACCGCCATTGTTCTTCGAGCCTCATATTGAATGCCCCCAATTGAACTACCCATTGATTCTACACCATTACCCACTTTCGATCCCGATCACCCAAATCACCCTCCTTTGTTTCCTTCCGCACCTCCTCCTCTACCTATTCTCCCACCAATTACTTCTTATCCTCCTCCAGTTGTGTTACCACCTTCTCCTAAATGCGACCCAATGAATTTTTAGAAAGTTTCTAATGACTTTGTTGAGGGCTCGACTATTTACCACTCTAAAAAGAAAAAGAGGCATTTAGAGCTTAGAAATTTGTTCTCTGAGAACAATATTCAACATCCTTCTGTTTCTACAGATCAGCATGTTTCTTCCATTCCCAGAATCACTAGGAGTGGAAAAAATGTCCCCAATGATTAGGATGTTATCTTTGGAACATTAGGAGAAGTCCGCTAACCTTGGCTCCCTTAATAGATTGGTGAATGCGAATAGGATTCACGAGATTTTGGGCATTTGCACTTCTTAAACCATTGGTTCAACATAACACGAAAAGAATCACTAACAAATTTTCTCGGTTTAATTTTGTAGCTAATTTTTCCAACAAAATATGGTTTTTTAGCGAGAAAAAAAATGGAGATCACTCGTTTTATTGGATCATCCCCGGCTCTTTCATATCCACTTCCATATTGATCATGTGGCTAGTATGGCCACTTTTATTTATGCTTGGTTGTATTTAAGTCGATAGAGAGGAACTGTGGAGTACACTACATCAAATCAATGGAAACATGTCTGATATGTGGTTGGTAGGTGGGGATTTCAACAGTATAGCCAATCATAGTGAAAAGAAAGTAGGGAGGGTTCCAGAAATTAGTAAAATGGCAACTTTAAGATTTGTTTTAATTAAAATATTGAAAACACTTGGAAATTAAGATTTTCTCTAAACCAAAACACTTTTCTCATCCCCTGATTTATGACTTCTAAAACTAAAACCTCTGCAACAACAAGGAGCTCGGAGCATGGTGGGCAGCACGGCCATCGTCATCAGCAAAACCTGAGTCTACTTCAGCAAAAAAAAAAAAAAACTTTCTTAGAATTAAACAACCAAGCCATAGGATTTCGATGTAGTTTGCCTAGTGCAACATAAATCCTCGACCTTTTGTTAGGCATTTGCACTGCAAATTAAGCCCTAACCGGTTTTAGGATTCCGAGGTAGTCGTCCGATACGACATAAACCCTCACATCTTCGAGGCTATTTGTGTGATTTTATCATACAAATATAAGTACTAATTAATTAAAATTGACAAGATCAAAACATTTAAAAAAATATTAGGACTTTCCTAAACTCAAGCCAAACAATAGGATAGTCGGGAAATCACCGAAGTTCGCTTCGAATCTGTGATTTCTCCTACTTTTCTTCCTTTGGATTCCCAAAACAAAATGTTCCAAATTTGATTCATTCCCTATTGAAATTCCAAACTTCGATCCTTTGAGAACTTAAACTTTGAAATTCTTGAGAGCGAATTATTGATTATTATCGAGAGTTTTCTTAGGTGATTCCCGTCACTTAAGATGTAATTAACTATAGGGGCTTGCCCTTATAGGGAATTTTAAAGAACCTGTGTAATATAAACCCCCGCTTAATGCTTTCATATTAAGCGGGGGAATTTGTCGGCTTATAAAATCGGTTCGCGGACCAAACGGATGTCACAAATCTTCTAGTTTATTTAATAGAGCCTCATCGTCAAGCAGATGTGTCTATTCTTCGGGATAGATACACGGTTTGTGATGTGGTGCTCGTTTATATAAACTATTCGGGATGTGAGATCAGTTTGATTTCATATCTTAAAATTTTCAAATTTAAAATTATTTTCAAAATCAAATACTACTTTCTAAATTATAAATATATTTAAATTAAATTTAAAATTTAAATTCGCCGACAACTTACGTTAGGCGACCCCTTTTCAAAATATAACATAAAACCTAAAAAAATAAGCCGTACGATGTAACCCTTCCTTAGGGGGGAAAGTCTCATAAGCTTCGGATGTGGCTTTTTCTACTTCCCAAACTTTTGGTAAGAGGGTTTTTCCCCAATGCTTTCATGATGCGGCTAATGGTGTGACTAATTCGGCTAGCCAATTTAACAAGCCTATCAGTAAGAAAAATGGGAAGCCTACGATTTTTTCACTGAAGATGAAATTAACACTTTGGCGAGATAGGTTCAAGTTTACCTTAGTAGGAAAGTTTCGGTTCGGCCATCCTAAAATGGAACTCATTAGACGGTTTTTGAGAATCTTAAACTTATTGGGTCTTTGAAAGTAGGACTCTTTGATGGAAGGCATGTCATTATTCAGTTAAGCTTGGAAGAAGACTATGCTAGAGTATTCTCAATGAAAGCCATTACAATTGATGTTAAGAGCATGAAGTTGCTGAAATGGTCACCTAAGTTTGATCCATCTCTTGAACCACCCATTGCTCCCATCTGGTTTAAGGTGTCCGAACTTCAATTACAGTTCTATGAGAAGCACAAACTTTATAATATTGGACTAGCATTAGGCAAACCCCCGCTAATTGATGATCCCACCACTGAGGTAACCAGACCTTCAGGAGCAAAAATTCCAATAGAAAGAGATGTCACACTACCTGAAGTGAAAGAAATGTGGCTGGGAACTGCTCAAAAGGGATACTAGCAACCAGTTATTATGGAAAGAAGGCCATACTACTGTCTACACTGCAAAATGTTTGGCCATTCAATGGATAGATGCTACAGGTTGAAGCCTGAATTGAGAAGAAATCATACAGCTGCTGCTCCTATTACGGTTTCAAATCAAATCATCCCTCCTGCTTCCGATGACCTTGGTATTCAGATTGATCCATCCTCTATTGCTCCTGCAGATCCTGTTGTTCCTTCCGGTCCTATTCAAAATGTTAATATTTTGAACTCTCCACCCTTTCAGCATCCCCACTCTGAACCTCCTACATCTACTGTTGAACCTAATATTGTGTGCCCACCATCTGAACCTGCCATTGTTGCTGAGCCTCATATTGAATGCCCCCCAATTGAACTACCCATTGATTCTACACCATTACCCACTTTCGATCCTGATCACCCAAATCACCCTCCTTTGTTTCCTTCCGCACCTCCTCCTCTACCTATTCTCCCACCAATTACTTCTTATCCTCCTCCCGTTGTGTTACCACCTTCTCCTAAATCTGACCCAATGAATTTTTAGAAAGTTTCTAATGACTTTGTTGAGGGCTCGACTATTTACCACTCTAAAAAGAAAAAGAGGCATTTAGAGCTTAGAAATTTGTTCTCTGAGAACAATATTCAACATCCTTCGTTTCTACGAGATCGGCATGTTTCTTCCATTCCCGAATCACTAGGAGTGGAAAAAATGTCCCCAATGATTAGGATGTTATGCTGGAACATTAGGAGAGCTGCTAACCTTGGCTCCCTTAATAGATTGGTGAATCTGAATAGGATTCACAGATTTTGGGCATT
>JAKZJZ010000769.1:0-38175 GCA_022702705.1 Papilionanthe hookeriana x Papilionanthe teres
TTTGACCCCCGGGACCCTACACCCGCTTAGCCTACCCAAAACCCCGAAATTACCCAAATTTCTCCAAATTTCCAAATTATCCAAAATTCTCCAAAATCATTCCCAAACATTTCCACATCACTTAAATTGATCATCCATACCCAAAAATACCAAAAATTCCAAGAAAACCTCCCAATACCCTCCAAATACCCAAAATACCCCTCTTGACCTAAAAATCCAAAAATTCAGAAAATTCCCAGAAAATTCCAACAAATCCCAAATATTCCCAATTTCATTTTGTCCAACTACACCATGGGCCAATTTTGTCAATTTACCCTACTTTTGTCAAAACCCCCAATTTGACCCATTTTAACCCTAAGTAACCCAATATCAAACCAAACCTACCCAATTGACCCAAATTCTGGTCCAATTCAGTTCTAAACTTCAATTCAACATTTCCAACACCAATCTAGACCAAATTCAAGTCCAATTTGATTGATATTTGGATCCAATCTCACTTTTGGCCTTAAAGCCCAATTTGGACCCATGACCCAAACCTAACCCAAACTCACCCAATTCAACTCCAATTAACCCCAAATCTTTTCTAAATCTTCCTTAACATTCCCACAAACAAAATACTAACATGATTTGCCCAAAATTTAGACCCAAACCCCACTCAAACTCAACCCAAAGCTAAAAGGCCCATTTTCGACCTAAACCCAAACCTAACCCAAATGAGCCCAAACCCCAAAATCAAAGCCCAACCAAAGTCAAAACCTCTTTGAAACACTCCCATAAACATTTCTCAACATTTATTTTACATCAATTTCAACCCTAGCCCAACATTAGCCCAACTTGGCCCACTTGGACCTACATAGGCCCACTTACCAAATAAACCCAAATTCAAACCAATTCAACTCCAAATCACACCAAATTGATTCCAAGCCCTTCATAGAACATCCCTAAACCAATTATGACATTTATTTGATAAGGTTCTTCACAAAATCTTTACCCAAATGCCCATCCTAAAATCAAAAAGCCCATTCCCCTTAAACTTTCCTAAAAGCCCACTTCACCACATTCAAAAGCCCAAATCCATCCAAAGCCTACATGGCATTTCCCCTCATCATCCATTTAATCAAAATCACCCCTAAGTTTCAAAATCATCAATTAAACCATTCCAAATCAAGCTTCATGCAAATTTTCACCAAAATATCCAAAATTCTTAAAACCCATTTCCATGAAATTGACTCAACTTTCCCCAAGCCAAAGACAAGCCATGCAAGCCATGGACAAGCCACATGAAGCCATGGAAGGCTTGACATGTGACCATGCCATTAATGGTAAAAGGAGGGGCCCCTTTCCTAATCTTTCATTAAGCATTTTTTACCTTAAGCATGTCACACACTAAACCATGTTTAGCCACCTCATCATGGATAGAGACCACACCACTCTCCCTTGGCTGACCCAACTGATCCTCTCAGCCCAAAATCAGGCCATGGGGAGGTGCACCCAACCCAAACCAATGGGTTGACCAAATTAAGGCCAAAATGACCCCCTCCCCATTCCATTTTAATTCAAAGCCTTTACACATGGCAATTGCCAATTGATTGCACAAACCTCCAACCCTGACCCACCTGGACCTGAGGGTGACCCATGCCTGCCGGCCACCCGCCTGGATCGCCGGAAAACACCATGGCCGAGACCTTGGGAGGAGCCAAAGTTTGGAATTCCCACTTGCTGAGCTGCCCCATGCCAAATGGTCACTATGGCTGTTCTTCTCCTCACCGGCAGCAGCTCGATCCCATGCCTCAACTCCCCGGAAGGCTCTCCAGCCTCTCCTATTTAAACCCCTCACCCTCACGGCCATGGAGGAGAGTTACACAAACCTTGCCGAAACTCTGCCAAAATTGTTCCAAACCCTTCTCCACCCTTAGAGCAGTTGAGCCCCAGTGTCAATTTGCCCTAATCCCCACTGATAAAATCCAATTTCCCAACTGAAATTCCACCCAAAACCAGGACACTTCTCCACGGTGAGCCAACCCCCAAATTGATTGGTTCTACACCTTCACCGGACCGAGGGAAGGTGTCCACCGAGCAAAAGCCCCATCTCCGGGCCACCCGGTTGCTCCAGCCTCCAAGCTTTGTGATCGGGCTTGGTCGAAATCACACCTGAGACAATTCACTGAGACAGGAGACTTCATCTGGAGCTTGCTGGGATCCAATCGAAGGTGCAACAACTCTCAGATTGAAGCTACACTTCTCTGAGCCAAGGTATGAGCTAATTTTTCATCCCGAGCTTTTAGAGATTCTCCATTTCGAATGCTTTAATTTCAATGCATGATAACCGTATAGATGTGTTCGTCTCTTCGAGACGAATCCATAGAGTATAAGAACACGAAAATCCATCGAGTATCGAGTGAGATCTTAGGGATTTAGTGTGGACGGCTCTTGGGTGAGGACGCTCGGGGACGATGAACGGATGCCGTCCATTCAATACACGCGCGGACGGACGGCTCAGATGGCGTCGGACCAGGAGACGGTACGAGAACCGCGGGGCCCGGGCTGCTGACTCAGGTGGCGGCTTCGAATGGGAGCGCGACACGCGGCGTTTCGGAGATGCCGAGGATGAGTTGGCGCCGCGTGGATAAATAGAAAATTAGGGTATTTTTTGATTTATTTAATTTCCTAAACTTCAAAAATTCATAACTCTGTGTAGAAAAATCAGAAAAATAAAATAAAAATACCCTCTTGCTCAGTGAACAGAGGAGAATAATGTGGAAAAGAAATCATTTAATTTCATCAAGTATTTTATTTTTTATAATTTATTTACTCTCTGCATACTTTTAATTCTCCATGCATGTATACAATTCACCATGGCATGAGACCATAGGGCTTTTGAAGCCTCCGAATTTGGGAACATTCCCTGAATTTTCCAAAGTCAGAGGCCATCCCTATGAAAAGTTATTGATTTTTCAAATTCATGTTGCTGTTTTGAGTATTTTAATTCCAATAAATAGCATGTTGTGAAATAAATTCTAGGAAAATTTGATGATGTTCCTTATGACCAGAGAACCCATAGGAAAAATAGGTTTTGACTTAGTTCATTTAAAACAACCCTAATTGGCTTAAACACCCAAAATAGGTCTCTAATTAATTAGAGTTAACCATGCATCAAATTGAATTGAAATCAATTCTCCATTGACCTTTAGGATTAGAGGAATCCACCATAAAAGTTTGAGGTCAATTGGACTTGGTTAGCCCCACTAATTGGGTTGATTAAGCCACTTAGTCATTTTAAACTTTAAAAATTCATAACTTTTAAAATACTTTTCAAAAATTCACCAAATTGGTTTTGGAGCCTCTCTGATATCAGGGGAATCTAATAAAATTAAAATTTCAATTTTCTAAAAAAGTTGATTTTTAATAATATTTTAATATTTTTAATAATTAAAAAATAATAAAAATCACAAAAATAATAAAATTCATCAAAATGTCACATTTTGAATTTTAATCACTTAGGAACAAATCCCACATTTTTCTTAGGTCTATTTAGTGAGATATTAAATTTTAAAGCTTTAAGGTAATTTTAAAATTAAAAAAATGTATTTTCTAGCATTTTCACTAAAATAATTATAATAAATCATAGAAAAATCAGAAAATTGCAAAATTTGCTTCTCTGATTTCCTTGATATCAGAGAGATTTTTGAAAAATATAAAATTCATTTTTCAACATTTATTTTATTTTTAAATTAATTAACACTCCAAAACTTAAAATAATTATAATAAAAATAATATAATTTAAAAAATCACCAAAATTGGTCCAAGTGATCCTCTGGTCATTAGAAATGTCCCCTAATTTTCTTAAGGACAGAAACTTTCCCTTGTTCATGTTATTAAATTTTCCTTGAAAATCTCTATTTTCTACCAAAAATAATTATATAAATAAATTAAATACAGAAAAATCACATTTTCTCCTCTCATGTCTTTATTGGCATATGAGTGAAGTTACATAAAAATTTCAAGTTCATTTGAGTTCAATTTAGTGAGTTATGAAATTATTAAGCTTAAAGGGTAAAGTGGTAATTAAAATTTTTTAACCCTTAATTAAAACTTTAAGTTTAATAAAAAAATTAACAAGTAAAATATTTGATCCTAATCTGATTTGGATGATTGAAATTTAAATAATTAAAGGGTAGAAACCCATTAAATAATTTTAAAATGATTAAACCTTAATTAAATAATTGATTAAATTTGGAAGAATAATAAAATTGGAATTATTAAAATAGGGATATTATTAGGAAGAGATTTATTCTTTAATTTAAAAATCCCTAAATTAATTATCTCATTAATATTCAATTCTTAATTAAAATGATAACTCAAATTCAAAACATTAAAAGACTTAATCATTAAACTAAAATTAAATTATTAAACTCTTTTAAAAATTTCAATTAAAATTAAAAAATAAAATTAAATTAAGTAAACTAAATTAAATTAAATTAAATTAAATTAAATTAAAATTAAAAGTTTAATTAAATTAAATTAAATTAAAGATTAAATTAAATTAAATAAACAAATTAAATTAAATTAAATAACTTAAATTAAATCAAATTAAATTAAACTAAATTAAATCAAATTAAATGAATTAAATTAAATTAAATTAAATTAAATTAAATTAAATCAAATTAAATTAAACTAAATTAAATCAAATTAAATGAATTAAATTAAATTAAATTAAATTAAATTAAATGAAATCAAATTAAATCAAGTTAAATTAAAATTAAATTAAATTAAATTAATTTAATGTAATATCAAATCAAATTAAATTGAATTAAATTAAATTAAATTAAATTAAATTGAATTAAATAACATCACCTAAAACAGAAAGAAATTAAATATAAAGCAACTTGAACACTATTCCAAATTTAAACCCATTAACTTAAATTAAATCATTTGAACACCAATTTACTCTCAAAAGTTTTAGTTATCATAACTCCTAAACAGAATATTAAATGAAATGTTACTTCACTCATAGGATATTCAAATGTCCTAGTTCATCGAGCAAGATAACAACAAAACTTGAAATTCTTGGACGATTAATTCATTTGTATAATTGAATTCATTTGGACTTAAAGCAATCCTAGAAATATTGAAAAGATGTTTAAGATTCTTCTTAAGCACTTCCTCGATATGATAGGATATTTGTAAGAACAATTGAACTTAATTGTTCTTTGATGAAGAAAATCGTCCTTAAACCAAAACACAAAGAACCTAGACGTCATAGGAGATGACTAGCCATAGGATTAGGAATTTAGTAGAAAACCATAACCCTTCCCTTAGCTTTACCTAGGAACTTGCTTAAATATTCTAATTGTGTTTTAAGTGCAGCTTGGGATGACGGGAAGACCCTCCAGGGTACGCTTTTATTTTATTGCAATTTACTTTCTTGCAATTTACATTATGCAATTTATTTAACCGCATTGCACTTACTTTTCTTGCATGATAAACAACTGTTGCATGAAAACTCACACCTTTAGGATAGCCCCTAAAACCGAAACCAAAACTAAGTTAAAAGTCATTGCAAGATAAAATTCACCGCCACAACATTTCAAAATATAAAACAACTCAAAATTTAATCACAAACAGAACACAAAACTACAATTACAATTAAATTAAAACGTCCTGTTGGATGATCGGGAATACCTCGGATGATGTAACCTACGTGTTGCTAACGGGATTTCCCACGGTCTAAATGAAAGTGTGGAACTCATTCGGTTGAGTTTAGCAAATTCATCCGGACTAAGTGAATCCGATAAAAATAATGATGCCGGAAGGATGGAACCGTGGGATCTTAACCGGTGTCGTTATAATCAACTTTAAGATTTGTTTTAATTAAAACATAAAAAACACTTGGAAATCAAGATTTTCTCTAAACCAAAACACTTTTCTCATCCCCTGATTTATGATTTCTAAAACTAAACCTCTGCAACAACAAGGAGCTCGGAGCATGGTGGGCAAGCACGGCCATCGTCATCGCAGAAACTCGAATCTACTTCAACAAAACTTTCTTAGAATTAAATAACCAAGCCATAGGACTTCGAGGTAGTTTGCCTAGTGCAACATAAATCCTCAACCCTTCGTTAGGCATTTGCATAGCAAATTAAGCCCTAACCGGTCTTAGGATTCCGAGGTAGTCGTCCGATACGATAATAAACCCTCACATCTTCGAGGCTATTTGTATGATTCTATCATATAAATATAAGTCCTAATTAATTAAAATTGGCAAAATCAAAACATTTAGATAAATATTAGGACTTTCCTAAATTCAAGCCAAACAATAGGATAGTCGGGAAATTACCGAAGTTCGCTTCGAGTCTGTGATTTCTCCTACCTTTCTTCCTTTGGATTCCCAAAACAAAATGTTCCAAATTTGATCCATTCCCTATTGAAATTCCAAATTTCAATCTCTTGAAAATCTTAAACTTTGAAATCCTTGAGAGCAGAATTATTGATTATTATCGAGAGTTTTCTTAGGTGATTCCCATCACTTAAGATGTAATTAACTATAGGGGCTTGCCCTTATAGGGAATTTTAAAGAACCTGTGTAATATAAACCCCGTTTAATGTTTTCATATTAAGCGAGGGAATTTTGTCGGCTTATAAAATTGGTTCGCGGACCAAACGGATGTCACAAATCTTCTAGTTTATTTAATCGAGCCCCAACGTCAAGCGATTGTGTCTATCCTTAGGGATAAATACACGGTTTGTGGTGCGGTGCTCGTTTATATAAACTATTCGGGATGTGAGATCGGTTTAATCTCATATCTTAAAACCTTCAAATTTAAAATTATTTTCAAAATCAAATACTACTTTTCAAATTATTTATTTTAATTAAATTAAAAATTCGCCGACAGCTTCTGTTAGGCGACCCCCCCTTTAAAATAACACACAACCTAAAAATATGCCGACAGATTTCTGGCGACTCCACTGGGGAAAATTCCTCTCTCCATTATAATCGAATAATTCGCTTTCAAAAATCGGTAGTGCATCCATGTCCTTAATGGATCAAACTACCCTTCTTTCCGTTGGAATACTATGTTCATTTCTATCTTGAATAAGTATAGCCAACATTCTCTCGGATTTAGGAGCCACTGTTTAGACACCCCTAAACGAGAGAGGTTCCGAGATCCTTTTACCTCATTTTCGAGGTGGGGTGGACCCCCAATAGGTGTTAGTTTAGGAATGATCCTTCGAGTCGAGAAGTCTTGCTTAAGACTTTCTTTTCCTTTCCAACTCCGAATCGGATTCCTTACCTTCTCTACACCTTTCGAACATTCCGTTCTAAATAAACAAACCCTCTAATAAGTAATTCTTTTAACAAATGATTCCTTCTTATAAATACATGAACAAGAATGAGTTCGGACTCTTTTCAATTCCTTTCTTTTCGTCCTAAAGAAAAGAAGCATAACTTGGGACCGACAACCAGAATCTACCCCGCGAAATGGAAGCCCCGAAACCGATTTTCTCCTTCACCAACGGACTCGGACTTCGCCGTCTATAAGGATGAGCCGCCCGACAATGGGATCATCCGATTTGGACGAGGATTTGAAAACACGAACGTCAAGGTCACCGACGTCTCCCTCTTTGCACCGACGAACAAGGTATCCGAAGCCGAGGAGCCACTCGCTCGAGTTCAACCTTAGGTCGACCCAAGAGTTTCCTCCCTTGCAAAGGATCCCGACTAGGAGGAGTATCGCCGTCCGCGAGAGGACCGTTCTTACTACCCCCACCGGTCTAGTTGTTTTCGCACCTACCCCGACTTCCGCCAAATCAAAGGGGAAAGAAATCCGTAACTATGGTAAACTCCGTTACCGTGGAGGGTACGGATCTTCTCGTAAGACCTTCGTTTTGAAATCGGGTCCGGCTCAAAGATTCCATCACCGACAAGGACCCAAAGAAGAAACGAAGTAGAAGGATCGCCGGAGAAGCCGTAGCCGCCGAGATTGCTTTCCTGGAGGAAATTCCGTAGCCGCCGAATATACACCGCTACCGGAATATACACCGCCGCCTCGACTACATACCACTTTTGGGAGGAAGCAGGTTCCATCCCCTCTCCGCCGCAGAGGATGAGGAGAATGTTCGCAAGATTGCTGCCACACTGCCTCAGCCCGCATACTACAACGATAGCCGCAAGAAAAGAACTAGAACTACGTCGTTTGCTCGACATCAAATTTTGGTAGAAAAGTTAGCAAGGAAGGAAAACTGCCCCGTATCGGAGATTCTACAAAGGATAGGGCGGGTGCCAGTCAAATCCCGTCTTGGACCCCAAGTAGAACCCGCCATCATGACAGAAAAGCCAAGCAAGAGAATGAAGGCTAGCCCGCCTGTCGTAGTCTCGGGATTACAGATTAGGGAGGATACCACCTTCCAAGCATTTGGTCGATGGACCATCCGGTCCTAGACCTTCTGCCGCTAGAAGGATGGTATGGCGTCCCACTACTCGGGCGATTAAGATTGAAACGACAGCCCGAGAAAGAAAGTCTCGCCAGAGGCTGGAATCTGAAGAAAGTGCTACTGCGATAAAGGGGACTCGTGAAAAAGGGACCCGGCAGCTATCGCATGACAACCGCAAAGACACACAGAAAGCTCCGCTAGAAGATGCCATGGAAAAGTTGAGAACCGATATCCGACGATTGGCAAAAGAAAGAGAAGAAAAGTTCGGAGATGAGATCGATTCATCGGAGTTCATGGACGACGAATATGCGTAAATCAATATGGTTGAGACACGAGCTTCATCGGCTTCGCAAGGTGCTCCTGCAGCCAGCAGAAGAGAGGAGCCGGAACTCGATGAGAAGACAGCCTTCGGGAAAAGGACGACACGATCGCTCAAATGGCGAAAAGGATGGAAGAGATGGCCGTAGCTCGGCCACTCTCCGCAGTCAAGTACAACCACATAGAGAGACACCCCCGGAGGTCATTCACATTGTAGACGGAGGAAAGGAGATTACATCCGTCAATGGGGATGACCAGTGAAAAGGATACAACACAAAGTATGATCCCTGAAAAGGATATCAAGAACTTGGTAGAACAACAGGTGCGAGAAGCCTTAGCACAATCGAAGAACGGGACATCCATTCGGACGGGTAGACCTTACCCAGAAGAATTCGACGCTGTCCAATACCCGAAAGGCTTCGTACCACCTCTGTTCAAGACCTTCGACGGAACCGGGAACCCCCGACGAAGCATGTTGCACACTTTCGTGCCGCTTGTTGCAATGCCGGCGGGAGCGATGCGTTACTCTTCCGACAGTTCGTCGACAGTCCGTCGGAATCGCCTTCGACCGGTATGCGGAATTACCAAATGGTTCGGTGAAGACATTCTCGCAGCTAGAGAGCCTCTTCATCAAGCGATTCGCCGGAGCTCAAGCACCACATCACTATAGGTGATTTAGTGGTAGAGAAACAAAGGCCGAATGAAACTTTGGTGGATTACATACTTCGATGGAGAAACTTAAGCATGAAGTGTGAACCACAACTGCAAGAACAACATGCAATCGACATCTTGCTTAAAAGCATTCACGGCCCGATAGCACTTCTCCTCAAAGGATTCACTATTAAGACTTTTGAGAAGTTGTTAAGCAAGGCCGGAAGCTTGCAAGAAGAGGCGAAGCAATTAAGTTTTGCCGACAAGACAGACAAGCGAAGCCGGTGAAGACCTTCGAAAAGAAATCCGGGATCATTGCAGCGAGTTGATAAAGGCAAGCGACCGATGCAAATACCACCGAACGGCCGCGAAGAACCACAACGAAATTACCAGCAACCCCGGTCCAGCTATCAGTCGTCTCCGCAAGTATGAACAACCGCCTCGTCCGCAACGTACATTAAGGGAGCTTCTGAGCAGAGAATATCCGTTCAAAAATGAAGCAGTACCGAAAATGTTCCGTAGCCTAATGAAGACTCCAGATTTCCAGCTGCCAGAACCTAAAAGACCAGAGGAAGTCAACAAGAACGGTGATCCCAACTTTTGCCCCTACCATCGGATGCTTGGGCACAAGATAGAAGATTGCATTACCTTTAAAAGTTGGCTCAACGACAACCTTCGGAAAGGAAATATAACAATCCCGAAGGAGTACATGAAGGAACCCCAGAAAGGAGGTTCCGTCAATGTTATCTCAACCGATCTCGTCATTCCGATAGATCCCTATGCAACTGACGATGGATGGACTACCGCCTGGACGAGGTCTTCGAAGAAGATTTTAGACAGCATCCGAACCGCTTCGGTGCGAGCTTCAATTCAGAGTTCGAGACCTGTTAAACCGGTACTATCACTTGCGATAGAAGAACCACCTCGACAGGAGACGATCGAAGAAAAGAAGAAAATTGACGAAGAAGAGGGGACCGAGACTCCTAAGGCTAGACTAGGGGCTGCTTATCCTAGGATAGTTGTTTCCGATTCTGGGGAGAAATCCCTCGAACCTCTGATTTTGTATGATTATCTGCTCACTTCGGTGGGATCATATAATGATAAGGGTGATGGCGTTGGCTACGTTTTGACTCGTTTCTAACGATTACGTAACTAGCGACAATCCGGACATCGACTTCGATACCAACAGACAATTCTCAAATCATACACGATCTCGACGAGCAAAATAACGAAGAAGACATCCATCAAGGAGGCTACGAGAGTTCAACAAGCAACGGATCTATCTCGTGAGTTTCGAGGAGCTCCGATTACGATAGAGTTAGAGCCTTCGCATTTTGAAGATAATCCGGAAGAGCTCGTCATTCCGATTCGAGAGGAGACACCGACAAGTTCAACACTAGATTCGAAGAAATTACGAAGTCAACTCGAGAAGTGGAAAAGTTCTACCTCCAAGAATGGGTCCAAAAGACAAAGGAAAGCGGTGGTTGTTCAAGAAGAACCAACCCCGACAGAAGAAATACCCATTCGAGAAGAAGCCGAGACGCATGAGAACAAAGTGGACTACAACGTGCTAGCCCATCTTAGGAAACTACCGGCCAAGCCGAGCATTTACGATGCTCTCATCTTATCAAAGGAGATGAGAGAAGCTCGATCAAGGCCTTACTTGATCCGGAAATTTGCTTAGCTCAAATGGCCGGAGATTCCTTAGATGAGGTTTGCTCGTTAAAGGAACAGACGAGGCGTTACCTTCACGGACAATGACCTACTACTTGGGACGTCGAGATCACAACCGACCGTTGTACATTTCGCTTACAATCGGGAAGTTTACGCTCTCCGCAGTATTGGTGGATCCAGGAGCATCAATCAATATAATGAGTCTTCGAACACTAGCATACTTGGAAATTGATGCTCGCGAGCTCGAAGCGGACAAAATGTTATTAAGAGGATTCAACCGTGAAAGGAGAAAGAGCCCTCGGGTCAATAACGCTACTGATGAAGACCGGTGACTTAGCAAAGACAACCGCAAAATTTCACATAATCGATTCGAAACGTCGTTCAACGCTCTACTCGGGCCGACCATGGATACATGAAAACGAGGATGGTACCATCATCTCCGCATCGGTGCATCAAATACTACGATGGAGGGGAACAATTGCATCAAAGGTGACTTGCAACCATTCTCCGTACATGAGATTGGAATCCATGAAGATGCAGCTTATTATGCACCGCCAAAGAAAACGATCTTCTCCAGAGATACCGTAACAAATGAAGCAAAGAAAGTTCGGGACAACGAAGAACTTGAAGTTCTAGTCCAACAGTCACTCACCACTCCCTTCCGGCGAGATGGTGAAGGTTTCTCCACAACTCGCATCCGAGGTCGAGGCCGGGGACGAGGCCGTGGTAGAGACGTTAGGACGATTGGACAGAGGAAACCAACCATCAATGTTGATTGGGAAGATAGTTCTGAAGAAGAAAAAGAAATCAAACAAGAAGCAGCGGCAATAAGTCGGAAGAAGCCGCAATTCAAGATCTCCCTCGAAGATGAAAAGAATGAAGAATATAAATCAATGTACGAGAAGATTAACCACTACGTACATACTATGACCCTAACCCCGATCCATTCTAACAAGATCGAGGGTATGGTGGTCAAAGAGGTACGTAACGATGGTGCAAGGCCAATCAAATTCTACCGCGGTGCTTCTACCTCCAAAACCGAAAATAATGTACAATTCGAAGATGTCACTTCATCGAATTAATGGAATTACCTTTTGAGTGGTACTCTCCCCGTGTTCAAAATTTAATTCAACGTGGTTTCTTACCTCGACAATGGACAAAAGGCCAATCACAACATTTTGAAAAATTATGGAATAACTCCGGTCGTCCACCCAATTCAAAGCATGGTCTCGGATTCGGCACGATAGGGTCAGTTGACGATACTGAATTTTGCTTGGTTGTCACTTGCGAATCCAATGAAAACTGCATGGAAACTACAGACGAACTCGAAGATTTACAAATTGGAGACGCTCCACCAGAATTCGAAGAAGAAATTAAATCCACAATAGATGAGTTAACGGAAGTTAACTTAGGTACTAGCGAAGAGCCTAGACCTACCTTTGTTAGCTCCTTACTCAACAAAGAAGACTCCGAAGAAATAATCAAATTATTAATGGAATTTAAGGACTGTTTTGCTTGGAACTACGATGAAATGCCAGGATTGGCTCCAGAGGTTGCAGTTCATAAGCTAGGAGTGGATCCTACTTCGTTCCAATCGGACAAGGTCCCGGAAGAATGCGTCTAGAAATCGAACAACAAGTCATAGCCGAAGTTAAAAAGCTAATAGACGCTAAATTTGTCCGTGAAGAACAATACCCGACTTGGTTAGCCAATGTGGTGCCGATCGAAAGAAGAATGGTCGAATCGAATCTGTGTGGACTTCGAGAGATTTAAACAAGGCATGTCCAAAGGATGAATTCCTCTACCGATCCCGAATTAATGATCGACATTGCTTCAACGCATGAAATATTCTCGTTCATGGATGGATCTTCGGGATACAACCGGATAAAAATGGCTCCGAAGATGAAAAGCTTACGACATTCGAACGCCGATCGGAGTATTTTGCTACACGATGATGCCATTCGGATCGAAGAACGCAGGAGCAACCTACCAAAGAGCAATGACAAGAATTTTTGATGATCTCATCCACAATCAAGTCGAATGCTACGTGGACGATGTGGTCATCAAAAGCAAAGTAAAGGAAAACCACTCGTATGATTTGAGAATTGTTTTCGAACGATTAAGACAATTTAACCTTAAGATGAATCCCTTAAAATGCGCCTTCGGCGTCACCTCCGGGAAATTCTTAGGATTCGTTGTCCGACATCGTGGAATTGAAATCGACTCCGGAAAAGATTAAAGCTATCTTAGAAATGCCGCCTCCCAAAACCTTAAAACAACTACGATCTTTTCAAGGGAAGCCGGCATATCTTCGACGCTTTATCTCAAACTCGTCGGTAGGTGTCAGCCTTTCTCGGCACTAGTTAAAAAGGACGCCAAATTTATTTGGGAAGGGAAATGCAGAAGGCCTTCGAGGACATTAAACAATATTTAATGACACCTCCCGTCTTAGCAGCCCCGGCCTCGTGTAGACCGCCGATACTTTACACCGCGGCTCTAGACGACTCTCTCGGAGCCCCGTTAGCCTGGGTCAATGATGAGGGTAAAGAAAATGCTCTTTACTACTTAAGCCGTCGTTTACTTCCGACGGAAGTAAGGTATCCCGCAATTGAAAAGCATTGTTTGGCCTCGATCTTCGCCGCTCAAAAGCTCGGGCACTACATGCTTTCTCATAAGGTCAACCTGATCTCGAAGTTTAATCCATTGCAATACTTGATGACTCGTCCAACACTTTCCGACAGACTTGCCAGATGGTCAATGATATTATTGCAATTTGATATAACTTTCGTGCCTCTGCGTGCCGTAAAGGGACAAGTCTTAGCAGACTTCCTCGCAACACACCCTTTGCCGGCAGAATCTCCTCTCAATGACGATTTGCCAGATGAACAAATAATGAACCTAGAAGACCTTGATGATCGACGTTGGGAATTATATTTCGACGGAGCATCTTCAGCACACAAAGATGAAGAATCGCAAGTGATAGTGCCCAGTAAGGCAGGAATCGAGCTAATCTTTATAACACTGGAGCGGGGGATGTTAAGATACTCCTACCACTTGACAGAACCGTGTACGAACAATGAAGCAGAATATGAAGCCCTCATAACAGGACTGGAATTAGCTATTCAAATGGGGATAACAGACATCAACATCTACGGGGATTCGCAGTTAATCATTCAACAGATCGCCGGACAATACAAAATTTTAAAGCCAAGACTCGAACAATACTTCCAGTATGCCATACAGTTGTTGGAACGCATTCCAAATGTGACAATCTACAAAATTCCCGTAAAAGAAAATGCTTTAGAAGATGCTTTAGCCCGTCTCGCAAAAGAATTTGCCTCGTTTGCAAGATGAATCGATGGAAGTGTCGGCTCATGGACGTCAGGTCCTATCACAGCTCGACATGGACACAATACACAAATCGAAAAAGAAAAAGGATCAGCTGCAACGATGACGATGAAAACACGGAAGATTGGCGACGACCATTAGATAGACTACTTGCAAACAGGAAAGCTACCGGACGATAGGTCGCTAGCCCATCGATCAAGAAAAGAACTCGTCTTACGCATTAATAAACAACACATTGTACAGAAGGTCTTTTGATCAAATGTGGCTAAGGTGCTTAAGCGAGTCCGAGGCCCGTGAAATCGTTAAAGAGGTGCATTCAGGACTCTGTGGCGCTCACCAGTCGGGTCCAAAGATGAAAATGAAAATTAAAAGACTAGGGTACTACTGGCCCTCGATGATGACCGACTGCATGAAAATCGCCAAGAGCTGTCATCAATGCCAAGTGCATGGAGTGGTTCTACACCAACCTCCAAATGTGCTGCACCCGACAATTGCGTCGTGGCCATTTGAATGTTGGGGCACAGATATAGTGGGTCCAATAGAACCACCATCTTCAAAAGGACATCGTTTCATTCTTGCGGCTACAGATTACTTTTCCAAGTGGGCAGAGGCAAGTTCCACTTAGAGAAGTGAAAGCACACCACGTGCTACGGCTTTTCAAGAACCAAGTTGTCTACCGTTTCGGAGTGCCGCGCGAGATCATCTCGTATAATGGGTCGGCATTCGAAGCACACAAATCAACAATTTTGTCGGGAGACACGGAATCGACCGGCGATACTCAACAATTTACTACCCAAGAGCAAACGGTCTCGCCGAGGCTTTTAATAAAACTCTCGTTCAAATCTTAAAGAAAACCTTGGACGATAATAAGAGAAATTGGCACGAGAAATTGTTAGAAGCCTTATGGGCCTACCGGACAACCTTCGAACTCCTACTCAAGCTACACCTTACGCTCCGGTGTATGGGTCCGAGGCAGTGTTACCTTTAGAGGTTCAGCTTCCTTCACTCAGAATTGCAGTTGCAAACAAGATCACGACAGAAGAGAACGCCAAATTACGACTCGAAGAATTAGAAGGCTTGGAAGGGAAAAGACTTGCAGCGCAACAGAATTTAGAACTATACCAAGCTAAGATGGTTCAAGCCCATGACAAACTGGTCCGCCCAAGAACCTTCAAAGTTGGTGACTTAGTTCTCGTTCTCAAGAGACCTATTCTTGCACACCGCAAGATAGGAGGAAAATTTGAACCCACTTGGGAAGGACCGTTTGTGGTTGAAACAAGTATACTCGGGAGGTTCCTACCGACCTAGTGAATTGCCGGGGAGAACGACATATGCTTCCGATCAACGGACGATACTTGAAAAAGTATTACGCTACCTGATGTTTCGAAGGAATGAATTCTTCATCCCTAAGAAACACGGGCGAAGTAATTACTTATGATTGGGTCCGAACCCAAAAATAATAAAATGTGTTAAAATAAATAAAGTCATGATAATATGTTTTCCTTGTTTTCTTTTCCAAATCAAAATCTCTTCCCTGATCTTATCCTACTTCATTCCTGTTAAATTTGAAAATAAAAAAAATAAAAAAAAATGTATCTTTAATAAACATTTTCTTAATGTTCTTGTTCTTAGTACGCACCCTCGATCCTTTTCCTTGTCTTTTCGCAGGGAAATGTCGAACGGGCGGTCGGTCCCGAACTTTAAGAATGGCGTAAGCCTTGCACTCGATGAAAAGAGGGTGAAAGATGGAGCGATAATCGAGATTGACTCGGATTTCGCACCGGCAGGCCTACGAGTACGAGGAAAGTGACCGGGTCCCGGCTAACCGAGAAGAACTACCCGGCGACAATGATGAAAGTGGGTGGCCCAAGCCACCAATCCAACAACAAGAAAAGAAAAGCAAACACCGAAGAAGATAAGAAAATGAAGTCCGTAGTCTCTACAGGCGGAGGGCAGGCTTGTCGCCGCCGCGCCCACGAAGATTCATGAAGTTCGAAGGGCTACTCTCACGCCACGCAACGAAGAAATAAGAATCACCGTATCCGTAAGATGTTAACAAAACTAGCAGCGGACCGACGCGACGAGACAGTTGCTAATGCCAGTACATACACTTCGAGGACACCGGTTCACCAGGAACCTGAAGAAAGGAGGCCAGCTCCTAGGATAACAGAAAGAACCAGGGAAACCTTCAGAAGATCAGAAGAAAGAAGGCTACCACGCCACCGGATAGAACCACCAATAATGCATGACCTTGTTGCAGAAGCAACCCCGGGGATGTCCCGACGTGCATCATCCCCGAGGAGCCAAGGTATGCAGGAGAACGTGAAGGGATTGAACCATATATCCCACAATATGTCACAAGGCATCGCCATCCGCAGATCATTCCGGAATACGAGCCGGAGAGAATGCAAAATGTTGAAAAGAAAACCTTTGAATACTTCGAGAGAATTAAAGGAAGAAGAATCAACATACTAGAGGGCCTCGAGCTACATACCGACGTATTCTCGTAATATGAACAACGAGCAAATCGTGGATTGTATCCGGGATTTGAAAAGAATGGGCCGAGCGAGCCGCCTAAGGGAGAATACCTACTCGTAATCCCGGAGATGGATGCCGTGGAAGGGAAGAATCACAATACAATGCGGATGCTCGCTACAACTTTGTCGAAGACAGAAGGGAAACCCACCGGAATACTCCGTCATGGGCAAGTAGATCCGATGCCATTAGTCATCAAGAGAATGGTAAAAAGATTGATAACATGGAGGGTATCGCCAGCGGATCGCATACCCAATAGCCGCATTATCAACATATACAAACAGGGTGATCGCATACCCCCACATATAGATCACCACGACTTCGTCGACCTTCTGCACAGTCTCTTTCCTGAACGAGTGTGACATCATGTTCGGATCTGACCTCCGGATAGCAGGCCCGGGTGAGTTCCGAGGGCCAGTAAAGATACCTTTACCGGTAGGTTCCGTCATGATACTGAAGGGCAACGGAGCAGATATCGCTAAGCATTGCATACCAGGAGTGCCGGTGAAGCGTATCTCGCTACTTTCAGGAGAATGGATGACAGAAGACACCTTACCATTTCCAACCGGACCCGCAGCTAGAGAACCTCCGGCCTTACGAGCTGTGAGTTACATGGGAAATATCACACCTCCAACGTACATCCAGCCGGCATCCTTGCCAAGGATGGCTTGGAAGGTGATGTTATTAACCATGTACCCCACTATTCAGACATGGATTTTTTGACAGATGCTTCTTTGGATGGACCAACAAAGATCATACATAGTCCGTTTTGAGTATACATGGATTATATGAAATGTATTCCAGATCGAGTTGTATGATGTATCTTCAATATGATTGGAATGAAAGTGACCATGTCACATTTTTGGCCTTCACCTCTTTTGTGCAAATTGATTGGGAAACGCCATTAAAGTTAAATGAACTTCGAACAAAGAACAGAAAAGAAATAAAAAAAGAATAAAAGAAAACTTTCTTTAAAAATCTAAAAATGACGAACACCAAATTCACGTGAACATTAAATGAACGATAAAATAAAATTTGAATCATTAAAAGATAAACGAAATCAACATAAATGTTAAATCAAATCACAAATCAAATTCTCAATCAAATTCCAAATCCACTTTCAGATCAAATTTCAAATTTCGATCTTTCCAAATTTCAAATCAAATTCTCAACCGAATTCCAAATCCAATCTCGATCAAATTTCAAATTTGATCTTCCAAATTTCAAATCAAATCTTAAATCAAATTTCGATCGAGTTCAAACCCATCCTTCCAAATCTCAAATTCAATCTTTCCAGATTTCAAGTCTCAATCAAATTCAAATTCAATTTCATCCAGATCTCGAATCAAATATCAATCACATCAAATTCAAACTTTTGGGTCGAGGATTTTACATCCAAGACTGCACTGCTTTAGGATTCTTTTCCTATTGCACTGAAATACATCAAAATCAAACTTTTGGGTCGAGGATTTTACATCCAAGACTGCACTGCTTTAGGATTCTTTCCTATTGCACCGAAGTACATCAAATTCAAACTTTTGGGTCGAGGATTTTACATCCAAGACCGCACCGCTTTAGGATTCTTTTCCTATTGCACCGAAATACATCAAATTCAAACTTTTGGGTCGAGGATTTTATATCCAAGACTCGCACCGCTTTAGGATTCTTTCCTATCGCACCGAAATACATCAAATTCAAACTTTTGGGTCGAGGATTTTACATCCAAGACCGCACCGCTTTAGGATTCTTTCCTATTGCACTCGAAGTACATCAAATTCAAACTTTCGGGTCGAGGATTTTACATCCAAGACCGCACTCGCTTTAGGATTCTTTTCCTATTGCACCGAAATACATCAAATTCAAACTTTTGGGTCGAGGATTTTACATCCAAGACCGCACCGCTTTAGGATTCTTTTCCTATCGCACCGAAATACATCAAATTCAAACTTTTGGGTCGAGGATTTTACATCCAAGACCGCACCGCTTTAGGATTCTTCCCTATTGCACCGAAATACATCAAATTCAAACTTTTGGGTCGAGGATTTTACATCCAAGATCGCACCGCTTTAGGATTCTTTCCTATCGCACCGAAATACATCAAATTCAAAATTTTTGGTCGAGGATTTTACATCCAAGACTGCACCGCTTTAGGATTCTTTTCCTATCGCACCGAAGTACATCAAATTCAAACTTTTGGGTCGAGGATTTTATATCCAAGACCGCACCGCTTTAGGATTCTTTTCCTATCGCACCGAAATACATCAAATTCAAACTTTTGGGTCAAGGATTTTACATCCAAGATCGCACTCGCTTTAGGATTCTTTCCTATTGCACCGAAATACATCAAATTCAAACTTTTGGGTCGAGGATTTTACATCCAAGACCGCACCGCTTTAGGATTCTTCCCTATTGCACCGAAATACATCAAATTCAAACTTTTGGGTCGAGGATTTTATATCCAAGACCGCATCGCTTTAGGATTCTTCCCTATCGCACCGAAGTACATCAAATTCAAACTTTTGGGTCGAGGATTTTACATCCAAGATCGCACTGCTTTAGGATTCTTTCCTATTGCACTGAAATACATCAAATTCAAACTTTTGGGTCGAGGATTTTACATCCAAGACTGCACTGCTTTAGGATTCTTTTCCTATTGCACTGAAATACATCAAAATCAAACTCTTGAGGTTAAGGATTTTACATCCAATATCGCATTGCTCTGAGATCTCTCCTCATTGCAATGATTCAATCCGATCAATTCAATTTTCTTTCGAGGTCGAAGATGTTACATCCACAACCTCGAATTCCAATTTTCATTTCAAATCAAATCCTTCAAATTAATTTTGACAAACTTCAATCTAAATCGAAACTCCAAACTAAAATCTAAACTCACACATCAAAACTTAAATTGAAACAAAATAAAATCTAAATCGAAATTCCCCGTGTCATGTGATTTGGGATTCACCTCCTTTTCCTTTCCCCAACGAGAGTTCGAGAATCTCCGATTTCGCAGATATACTTGCTACTCCCCAGCGGAAATTCTTCTATTTCGTCCTAAGTTTGTCACTTGGACGTCTGTGTTGGTTTTGTTGATCGTTTCGGTCAACGCCAATACACGCGGTGTGCTCCGTCAGCTCACCACACCTATTGGGAGTCCATTTGTTGACCTCATTTTTGATGAGGTCTTCTCTTCTTCTCTTTAGTACTTAGGATCTAGCCTTAGGCTTTTCCTTCGACTATCTTAGAGGACTAGAATCGGGACCCACCTTTTAGAAATTCAAACCACTTCTTAACTCCCCGCAAACTCCACAAACTCGACCGTAGACCCCTAATCACCTAGAGGGTCGAAATCAAATGTGGAAGTTTAAAGGATGAGCTCCTATAGGACTCTTCGGCCTCAGATCGCCCGGCGGCCTCGGTCCGGTGAAGGGGCCGGCTTACACACACTACATTTATACACTACACCTACACACTACACTTCCACATACCTCCTAAAACCACACCCATACCTAACTCGACCTCCCGACTCATGTAGGTGATTCACATGGATGGTCCTTAACCCCTAAGCCCTCGCAAGAGGGTTGTGAACAACATAGATGAATGCCTCAAATGGGTCCCTTCATGGCTCACATGGGCTTGATATGGCTTCATGGCTCAACCAAAATGACTTCTTTCCACTTACATCTACCCAATCTTCAATTTTCCAAATTTTCAATTTTTGACCCCCGGGACCCTACACCCGCTCAGCCTACCCAAAACCCCCGAAATTACCCAAATTTCTCAAAATTTCCAAATTACCCAAAATTCTCCAAAATCATTCCCAAACATTTCCACATCACTTAAACTGATCATCCATACCCAAAAATACCAAAAATTCCAAGAAAACCTCCCAATACCCTCCAAATACCCAAAATACCCCTCTTGACCCAAAAATCCAAAAATTCAGAAGATTCCCAGAAAATCCCAAAAAATCTCAAATATTCCCAATTTCATTTTGTCCAACTACACCATGGGCCAATTTTGTCAATTTACCCTACTTTTGTCAAAACCCCCAATTTGACCCATTTTAACCCTAAGTGAACCCAATGTCAAACCAAACCTACCCAATTGACCCCAATTTTGGTCCAATTCAATTCTAAACTTCAATTCAATATCCCAAATACCAATCTAGACCAAATCCAAGCCTAATTTGATTGACATTTGGATCCAATCTCACTTTTGGCCTTAAAGCCCAATTTGGACCCATGACCCAAACCTAACCCAAACTCACCCAATTCAATTCCAATTAACCCCAAATCTTTTCTAAATCTTCCTTAACATTCCCACAAACAAAATACTAACATGATTTGCCCAAAATTTAGACCCAAACCCCACTCAAACTCAACCCAAAGTTAAAAGGCCCTATTTCGACCTAAACCCAAACCTAACCCAAATGAGCCCAAACCCCAAAATCAAAGCCCAACCAAAGTCAAAACCTCTTTGAAACACTCCCATAAACATTTCTCAACATTGGTTTTACATCAATTTCAACTCTAGCCCAACATTAGCCCAACTTGGCCCACTTAGACCTACATAGGCCCACTTACCAAATAAATCCAAATTCAAACCAATTCAACTCCAAATCACACCAAATTGATTCCAAGCCCTTCATAGAACATCCCTAAACCAATTATGACATTTATTTGACAAAGTTCTTCACAAAATCTTTACCCAAATGCCCATCCTAAAATCAAAAAGCCCATTCCCCTTAAACTTTCCTAAAAGCCCACTTCACCACATTCAAAAGCCCAAATCCATCCAAAGCCCACATGGCATTTCCCCTCATCATCCATTTAATCAAAACCACCCCTAAGTTTCAAAATCATCAATTAAACCATTCCAAATCAAGCTTCATGCAAATTTTCACCAAAATATAAAAAATTCTTAAAACCCATTTCCATGAAATTGACTCAACTTTCCCCAAGCCAAAGACAAGCCATGCAAGCCATGGACAAGCCACATGAAGCCATGGAAGGCTTGACATGTGACCATGCCATTAATGGTAAAAGGAGGGGCCCCTTTCCTAATCTTTCATTAAGCAGTTTTTACCATAAGCATGTCACACACTAAACCATGTTTAGCCACCTCATCATGGATATAGACCACACCACTCTCCCTCGGTCGACCCAACCGATCCTCTCAGCCTCAAAATCAGAGCCATGGGGAGGTGCACCCAACCCAAACCAATGGGTTGACCAAATTAAGGCCAAAATGACCCCCTCCCCATTCCATTTTAATTCAAAGCCTTTACACATGGCAATTGCCAATCGATTGCACAAACCTCCAACCCCGACCCACCTGGACCCGAGGGTGACCCATGCCCGCCGGCCAGCCGCCCGGATCGCCGGAAAACACCATGGTCGAGACCTCGGGAGGAGCCAAAGTTTGGAATTCCCACTCGCCGAGCCGCCCCATGCCAAATGGTCACTACGGCTGTTCTTCTCCTCACCGCAGCAAACTCGATCCCATGCCTCAACTCCCCCGGAAGGCTCTCCACCTCTCCTATTTAAACCCCTCACCCTCACGGCCATGGAGGAGGGTTACACAAACCTTGCACGAAACTCGCCAAAATTGTTCCAAACCCTTCTCCACCCTTAGAGCAACTGAGCCCCGATGTCAATTTGCCCTAATCCCCACTAATAAAATCCAATTTCCCAACCGAAATTCCACCCAAAACCAGGGCACTTCTCCGCAAGTGAGCCAATCCCCAAATCGATTGGTTCTACACCTTCACCGCACCCAAGGGAAGGTGTCCACCAGCAAAAGCCCCATCTCCAGGCCACCCAGTTGCTCCAGCCTCCAAGCTTTGTGATCGGGCTTGGTCGAAATCACACCTAGACAATTCACCAGACCAGGAGACTTCATCTGGAGCTTGCTGGGATCCAATCGAAGGTGCAACAACTCTCAGATTGAAGCCACACTTCTCTGAGCAAAGGTATGAGCTAATTTTTCATCCCGAGCTTCTAGAGATTCTCCATTTCGAATGCTTTAATTTCAATGCATGATAGCCGTATAGATGTGTTCGTCTCTTCAAGACGAATCCATAGAGCATAAGAACATGAAAATCCATCGAGTATCGAGTGAGATCTTAGGGATTTAGTGTGGACGGCTCTCGGCGAGGACGCTCGGGACGATGAACGGATGCCGTCCATTCAATACACGCGCGGACGAACGGCTCAGATGGCGTCGGACCAGGAGACGGTACGAGAACCGCGGGGCCCGGGCTGCTGACTCAGGTGGCGGCGTCGAATGGGAGCCCGACACGCCGCGTTTCGGAGATGCCGAGGATGAGTTGGCGCCGCGTGGATAAATAGAAAATTTTTCTCTGGTTTCCTTGATATCAGAGAAGTGTGTAAAATTGCAAAATTTTTCTCTGGTTTCCTTGATATCAGAGAGATTTTTGAAAAATATAAAATTCATTTTTCAACATTTATTTTATTTTTAAATTAATTAACACTCCAAAACTTAAAATAATTATAATAAAAATAATATAATTCAAAAAATCACCAAAATTGGTCCAAGTGATCCTCCGGTCATTAGGAATGTCCCCTAATTTTCTTAAGGACGTAAACTTTCCCTTGGTCATTTTATTAAATTTTCCTCGAAAATCTCTATTTTCTATCAAAAATAATTATATAAATAAATTAAATACAGTAAAAATAACATTTTCTCCTCTCATGTCTTTATTGACATATGAGTGAAGTTACATAAAAATTTCAAGTTCATTTGTGTTCAATTTAGTGAGTTATGAAATTATTAAGCTTAAAGGGTAAAGTGGTAATTAAATTTTTTTTTAACCCTTAATTAAAACTTTAGGTTTAATAAAAAAATTAACAAGTAAAATATTTGATCCTAATCTGATTTGGATGATTGAAATTTAAATGATTAAAGGGTAGAAACCCATTAAGCAATTTTAAAATGATTAAACTTTAATTAAATAATGGATTAAATTTGGAAGAATAATAAAATTGGAATTATTAAAATAGGGATATTATTAGGAAGAGATTTATTCTTTAATTTAAAAATCCCTAAATTAATTATCTCATTAATATTCAATTCTTAATTAAAATGATAACTCAAATTTAAAATATTAAAAGACTTAATCATTAAACAAAAATTAAATTATTAAACTCTTTTAAAAATTTCAATTAAAATTAAAAATTAAATTAAATTAAATTAAATTAAATTAAATTAAATTAAATTAAATTAAATTAAGATTAAAAAATTAAATTAAATTAAAGATTAAATTAAATTAAATTAAATCAAATTAAATTAAATTAAACAAATTAAATTAAATTAAATTAAATTAAATTAAATTAAATTAAATCAAATTAAATCAAATTAAATAAAATAAAATTAAATTAAATTAAATCAAATTAAATTAAAATTAAATCAAATCAAATCAAATTAATTAAACATCAAATCAAATTAAATTGAACTATATTGAATTAAATTAAATTAAAACTCAATTAAATTAAATTAAATTGAATTAAATAACATCGCCTAAGACAAAAAGAAATTAAATATAAAGCAACTTGAACACTATTCCAAATTTAAACCCATTAACGTAAATTAAATCATTTGAACACCAATTTGCCCTCAAGAGCTTTGGTTATTATAACTCCTAAACAGAACATTAAATGAAATGTTACTTCACTTATAGGATATTCAAATGTCCTAGTTCACTGAGTAAGATAACAACAAAACTTGAATCCTCGGACGATTAATTCATTTGTATAATTAAACCCATTTGGACTTAAAACAATCCTAGAAAATATTGAAAAGATGTTTAAGATTATTCTTAAGCACTTCCTCAATATGATAGGATGTTCATAAGAACAATTGGACTTAATTGTGCTTTGATGAAGAAAATCGTCCTTAAACCAAAACACAAAGAACCTAGACGTCATAGGAGATGACTAGCTATAGGATTAGGAATTTGGTAGAAAACCATAACCCTTACCTTAGCTTTACCTAGGAACTTGCTTAAATATTCTAATTGTGTTTTAAGTGTAGCTTGGGATGACGGGAAGACCCTCCAGGTATGCTTTTATTTTATTGCAATTTACTTTCTTGCAATTTACATTATTGCAATTTATTTAACCGCATCGCACTTACTTTTCTTGCATGATAAACAACTCGTTGCATGAAAACCCACACCTTTAGGATAGTCCCTAAAACCGAAACCAAAACTAATTTAAAAGTCATTGCAAGATAAAATTCACCGCCACAACATTTCAAAATATAAAACAACTCAAAATTTAATCACAAACATAACACAAAACTACAATTACAACTAAATTAAAACGTCCTGTTGAATGATCGGGAATACCTCGGATGATGTAACCTACGTGTTGCTAACGGGATTTCCCACGGTCTAAATGAAAGTGTGGAACTCATTCAGTTGAGTTTAGCAAATTCATCTGGACTAAGTGAATCCGATAAAAATAACGATGCCGAAGGATGGAACCGTGGGATCTTAACCGGTGTCGTTATAATCAACTTTAAGATTTGTTTTAAATAAAACATAAAAAACATTTGGAAATCAAGATTTTCTCTAAACCAAAACACTTTTCTCATCCCCTGATTTATAATTTCTAAAACTAAACCTCTGCAACAACAAGGAGCTCGGAGCATGATGGGCAGCACGGCCATCGTCGTCAGCAAAACTTGAATCTACATCAGCAAAAATTTCTTAGAACTAAACAACCAAGCCATAGGACTTCGAGCTAATTTGCCTAGTGCAACATAAATCCTCAACTCTTCGTTAGGCATTTGCATTGCAAATTAAGCCCTAACCGGTCTTAGGATTCCGAGGTAGTCATCCGATACGATAATAAACCCTCACATCTTCGAGGCTATTTGTATGATTCTATCATATAAATATAAGTCCTAATTAATTAAAATTGGCAAAATCAAAACATTTAAATAAATATTAGGACTTTCTTAAATCCAAGCCAAACAATAGGATAGTCGGGAAATTACCGAAGTTCACTTCGAATCTGTGATTTCTCCTACTTTTCTTCCTTTGGATTCACAAAACAAAATGTTCCAAACTTGATCCATTCCCTATTGAAATTCCAAATTTCAATCCTCGAAAATCTTAAACTTTGAAATTCTCGAGAGCGAATTATTGATTATTATCGAGAGTTTTCTTAGGTGATTCCCATCACTTAAGATGTAATTAACTATAGGGGCTTGCCCTTATAGGGAATTTTAAAGAACCTGGGTAATATAAACCCTGTTTAATGTTTTCATATTAAGCGGGGAATTTTGTCGGCTTATAAAATTGGTTCGCGACCAAACGGATGTCACAAATCTTCTAGTTTATTTAATCGAGCCCCACCGTCGTAGCGTGTGTCTATCCTTAGGGATAGATACACGGTTTGTGGTGTGGTGCTCGTTTATATAAACTACTTGGGATGTGAGATCGGTTTAATCTCATATCTTAAAACCTTCAAATTTAAAATTATTTTCAAAATCAAATACTACTTTTCAAATTATTTATTTTAATTAAATTAAAAATTCGCCGACAGCTTCTGTTAGGCGACCCCCCTTTAAAATAACACACAACCTAAAAATATGCCGACACCATGGCCAATTGACTGCACAAACCTCCAGCCCTGACCTCCCTGACCTTGAGGGTGACCTGACCCTAGCCGGCCAGCCACCACAGCCGCCGGAAACCACCAGGCCGAGAGCTCACATGTGAGCCCAACTTGGAATTCTCACCCGCCGAGCCGCCCCATCCCCGAGTGGCCATTAGAGCTGTTCTTCTCTTGCCAAGAGCAGCTCGATCCCAAGCCCTAACTCTCCCCGGGAGGCCCTCCACCCTCTCCTATTTAAACACCACCCCTCTCGGCCATGAGAGGTGCCGAAACAAACCTTAAGGAAACTCGCCAAAATTGTTCCGGACTACTCCCCATACACGAGCACTTGATCCCCACCGAAATCCCCCTGCCATTTCTTCTCCGCGAGCTCGATTTCGGAGTTGAAATCCAAGCCCAAAACCAGGACACTTCTCCACAGGTGAGCCAATCCCCAAATTGATTGGTTCTACACCTTCACCGGACCAAGGGAAGGTGTCCACCAGCAAAAGCCCCATCTCCGAGGCCACCCGGTTGCTCCAGCCTCCAAGCTTTGTGATCGGGCTTGGTCGAAATCACACCTAGACAATTCACCGGACCATGAGACTTCATCCGGAGCTTGCTCGGGATCCAATCAAAGGTGCAACAACCCTCGGATCGAAGCCACACTTCTCCGAGCAAAGGTATGGCCTCACTCTTCTTCCCGAGCTTCGAACATTCTCCATTTCTATTGCGTAAATTTCATCCCACATAAACCGTATGGATGTGTTCGTCTTCTCAAGACGAATCCATAGAGCATAAGAACATGAAAATCCATCGAGTATCGAGTGAGATCTTAGGGATTTAGTGTGGACGGCTCTCGGGCGAGGACGCTCGGGGACGATGAACGGATGTCGTCCATTCAATACACGCGCGGACGGACGGCTCAGATGGCGTCGGACCAGGAGACGGTACGAGAACCGCGGGGCCCGGAGCGCTGAGTCAGATGGCGGCGTCGAATGGGAGCGCGCCACGCGGCGTTTCGGAGCTGCCGAGGTTGACGCGGCGCCGCGTGGATAAATAGAAAATTAGGGATTTTTTCTATTTATTTAATTCCCTAAACTTCAAAAATTCATAACTTTGTGTAGAAAAATCAAAAAAATAAAATAAAAATACCCTCTTGCTCAGTGAATAGAGGAGAATAATGTGGAAAAGAAATCATTTAATTTCATCAAGTATTTTATTTTTAATAATTTATTTACTCTCTGCATATTTTTAATTCTCCATGCATGTATACAATTCACCATGGCATGAGACCATAGGGCTTTTGAAGCCTCCGAATTTAGGAACATTCCCCGAATTTTCCAAAGTCGAGGCCATCCCTATGAAGAGTTATTGATTTTTCAAATTTATGTTACTGTTTTGAGTATTTTAATTCCAATAAATAGCATGTTGTGAAATAAATTCTAGGAAAATTTGTTGATGTTCCTTACGACTGGAGGACCCTAGGAAAAATAGGTTTTGAAGTTAGTTCATTTAAAACAACCCTAATCGGCTTAAACACCCAAAATGGATCTCTAATTAATTAGAGCTAAACATACATCAAATTGACCTGAAATAAATTCTCCACTGACCTTTAGGATCAGAGGAACCCACCATAAAAATTTGAGGTCAATTGGACTCAGTTAGCCCTACTAATCGGGTTGATTAAGCCATTTAGCCATTTTAAACTTTAAAAATTCATAACTTTCAAAATATCTTTCAAAAATTCACCAAATTGGTTTTGGAGCCTCTCTGATATCAGGGGAATTTAAGAAAATTAAAATTTCAATTTTCTAAAAGAGTTGATTTTTAATATTATTTTAATATTTTTAATAATTAAAAAATAATAAAAATCACAAAAATAATAAAATTCACCAAAATGTCACATTTTGAATTTTAATCACTTAGGAACAAACCCCATATTTTTCTTAGGTCTATTTAGTGAGATATTAAATTTTAAAGCCCTAAGGTAATTTTAAAATTAAAAAATGTATTTTCTACCATTTTCACTAAAATAATTATAATAAATCATAGAAAAATCAGAAAATTGCAAAATTTGATTCTCTGATTTCCTTGATATCAGAGAGATTTTTGGAAAATATAAAATTCATTTTTCAACATTTATTTTATTTTTAAATTAATTAACACTCCAAAATTTAAAATAATTATAATAAAAATAATATAATTCAAAAAATCACCAAAATTGGTCCAAGTGGTCCTCAGTGTCATTAGGAATGTCCCCCTAATTTTCTTAAGGACAGAAACTTTCCCTTGGTCATGTTATTAAATTTTCCTTGAAATCTCTATTTTCCACCAAAAAATAATTATATAAATAAATTAAATACAGAAAAATCACATTTTCTCCTCTCATGTCTTTATTGACATATGAGTGAAGTCACATAAAAATTTCAAGTTCATTTGAGTTCAATTTAGTGAGTTATGAAATTATTAAGCTTAAAGGGCAAAATGGTAATTAAAATTTTAACCCTTAATTAAAACTTTAGGTTTAATAAAAATTAATAAGTAAAATATTTGATCCTAATCTGATTTGGATGATTGAAATTTAAATAATTAAAGGGTAGAAATCCATTAAACAATTTAAAATAATTAAACCTTAATTAAATAATTGATTAAATTTGGAAGAATAATAAAATCGGAGTTATTAAAATAGTGGATATTATTAGGAAGAGATTTATTCTTTAATTTAAAAATCCCTAAATTAATCATTTCAATAATATTTAATTTCTAATTAAAAATGATAACTCAAATTCAAAATATTAAAAGACTTAATCATTAAACTAAAATTAAATTATTAAACTCTTTTAAAATTTCAATTAAAATTAAAAATAAAATTAAATTAAAAATTAAATTAAATTAAATTAAATTAAATTAAATTAAATTAAATTAAATTAAATTAAAATTAAAAGTTGGATTAAATTAAAGATTAAATTAAATTAAATTAAATAAACAAATTAAATTAAATTAAATGAATAAATTAAATTAAATTAAATTAAATTAAATAAAATCAAATTAAATTAAGTTAAATTAAATAAAATAAAATTAAATTAAAAATAAATTAAATTAAATTAAATTAAATTAAATTAAATTAAATTAAATTAAATTAAATTAAGTTAAATCAAATCAAATTAATTTAATTTAACATCAAATCAAACTAAATTGAATTAAATTAAATTAAATTAAATTAAAGATTAAATTAAATTAAATTAAATTAAGTTGAATTAAATATAACATCACCAAAGACATAAAGAATTCAAAATAAATCTAAAGCAACTTGAACACTATTCCAAATTTAAACCCATTAACTTAAATTAAATCATTTCAACACCAACTCGCCCTCGAGAGCTTTGATTATCATAACTCCTAAACGTAACATTAAATGAAATGTTACTTCACTTATAGGATATTCAAATGTCCTAATTCACCGAGCAAGATAACAAAACTTGAAATCTCTGACGATTAATTCACTTGTATAATTAAATTCATTTGGACTTAAAACAATCCTAGAAATATTGAAAAGATGTTTAAGATTTGTCTTAAGCACTTCCTCGATATGATAGGATGTTTATAAGAACAATCGAACTTAATTGTTCTTCGATGAAAAAATCGTCTTCAAACAAAAACACAAAGAACCTAGACGTCATAGGAAATGACTAGCTATGTGATTAGGAATTTGGTAGAAAACCATAACCCTTACCTTAGCTTTACCTAGGAACTTGTTTAAATATTCTAATTGTGTTTTAAGTGCAGCTTGGAATGACTGGAAGACCCTTCGAGTACACTTTTATTTTATCGCAATTTACTTTCCCGCAATTTACATCATTGCAATTTATTTAATCGCATCGCACTTACATTTCTTGCATGATAAACAATCTGTTGCATGAAAACCCACACCTTTAGGATAGCCCCTAAAACCGAAAGCAAAACTAAATTAAAAGTCATTGCAAGATAAAATTCACCGCCACAACATTTCAAAATATAAAACAACTCAAAATTTAATCACAAACGTGAATACAAAACTACAATTACAACTAAATTAAAACGTCCCGTTGGATGATCGGGAATACCTCGGATGATGTAACCTACGTGTTGCTAACGGGATTTCCCACGGTCTAAATGAAAGTGTGGAACTCATTCGATTGAGTTTAGCAAATTCATCCGGACTAAGTGAATCCGATAAAAATAATGATGCCGGAAGGATGGAACCGTGGGATCTTAACCGGTGTCGTTATAATCAACTTTAAGATTTGTTTTAATTAAAACGTAAAAAACACTTGGAAATTAAGATTTTCTCTAAACCAAAACACTTTTCTCATCTCCTGATTTATGACTTCTAAAACTAAACCCCTGCGACAACAAGGAGCTTGGAGCATGGTGGGCAGCACGGCCATCGTCATCAGCAAAACCTGAGTCTACTTCAGCAAAACTTTCCTAGAATTAAATAACAAAGCCATAGGACTTCGAGGTAGTTTTCTTAGTGCAACATAAATCCTCAACTCTTTGTTAGGCATTTGCACTGCAAATTAAGCCCTAACCGGTCTTAGGATTCTGAAGTAGTCGTCGGATACGACATAAACCCTCACATCTTTGAGGCTATTTGTATGATTCTGTCATGTAAATGTAAGCCCTAATTAATTAAAATTGGCAAGATTGAAATACTAAATAAACATTAGGATTTTTCCTAAATACAAGCCAAACAATAGGATAGTCGGAAATTACCGAAGTTCACTTCGAATCCGTAATTTCTCCTACCCTTCTTCCTTTGAATTCCCAAAACAAAATGTTTCAAACTTGATCCATTCCCTATTGAAATTCCAAAATTCAATCCTTTGAAAACTTAAACTTTGAAATTCTTGAGAGCAGATTATTGATTATTATCGAGAGTTTTCTTAGGTGATTCCCGTCACTTAAGATGTAATTAACTATAGGGGCTTGCCCTTATAGGGAATTTTAAAGAACCTGAGTAATATAAACCCCGTTTAATGCTTTCATATTAAGCGGGGAATTTGTTGGCTTATAAAATTGGTTCGCGGACCAAACGGATGTCACAAATCTTTTAGTTTGTTTAATCGAGCCCCACCGTCAAGCAGTGTGTCTATCCTTAGGGATAGATACACTGGCCAGTGGTGCGGTGCTCGTTTATGTAAACTATTTCGGGATGTGAGATCGGTTTAATCTCATATCTTAAAACCTTCAAATTTAAAATTATTTTCAAAATCAAATACTACTCTTCAAATTATTTATTTAAACTAAATTAAAAGTTCGCCGACAACTTCTGTTAGGCGACACCCTTTTCAAAATAAAACACACAACCTAAAAATGTGCCGACAACTTTTGGCGACTCCACTGGGGAAAAGTTTCTCTCTCCATTTTGATCAGATGGTTTTGCTTTCATAAATCGGTAGTGAGTCCATGCCCCTAGTGGACCAAACTACTATTCTTTCCGTTGACGTACCCCGCTCATTTCTGTCTTGAGTGAGTATAGTCAACTCCTTTTTGGATTCTGGAGCCACTGTTTAGACACCCCTAAATAGAGAGGTTCCGGAATCCTCCCACCTCCCTCAAGAGGCGAGGTAGACCCCTGATAGATGTGTTAGAATTGGAGCGATCTATTCATGTGATTTGAATGTGAATTCGACCTCCTCTAAATCTCGGATTGGGTCCGATACTTCATTCTTCTTTAGGTTTGACTTGTTGTAAACATGTCAAACTGAAATTCCGCTCTAAAAACCTTCCAATAAACTCTAAACAAAATAATATTTTGTTAAAATTTCAATTCAAAATAAAATTCTGAAAACCCATCGAATACACAATAATAAAACAAAATGCAAAATTTTGAGATAAAAAAAATTTTTACATGAATAAATTTTAATGGATGCCCAGTTTACAGGACAAGTGCGTTAACTTGAGTATTACCGCTGAAATTACAAGACACGAGACGTGACCGACTTCTGGGATTTCTTCAAATGACAGGGACAATGTCTTCACCGAAGTTGATCTTTTCTTTCGCCTCCGGAGTAGAGTTCACCGTCAGTAGGGATGAGCTGCCTGATCTGTCAGTCATCAAGTTTGGACAAGGGTTCAACGATGTCGAAGTTAAGTTTGGGGATGTGGCTATTGAAATAGTGAAGCCCGAAATGAGCAAGTCCGTTAAGCCTATTGTAATGTTCAACTCGAAGTCCGGTGAGGAACTTCCCATGCCAAAGAAGGAATGGATCGAAAAGAACTCTGTTGTCATTACAAGCGTTGGGACGTCTCCTAAAGCTATTTCGCTCCTACTCGTCGGATTCATTACCGCTGTACTGGCCGCCCTGCTGATTAAAGGAAAAGATATTCCACATGAGGAAGAGTCGAGTTGATGCTTGTGTTTTGCCGTCTTCTAAGTTCAAGATCGGGTCCGATTCGAAGTCTGTACAGATGACAAAGGCACAGGAATGGAAACGCGATCAAGGGATTCTGAAAGTCAAGCAGTCGCAACGAAGACTTGCAACGGTCCGAAGAACAGTTATTCCGTATGAGACTCGTACCGGATAGGCGAAAGAAAGGTTCCAACAACGTCAAATCGGTATACACGAAACTATTCCTTCAAGGATGATGCCGTGGCAAAGATTTTCAAAAATCTAATCAAGAGGCCGAATTCGTACTACCGAGCCGAAGAAACCCGACGAGATCAACAAGAAAGGACATCCAAGGTACGCCCTTACCACAGGTTCGTTGGACACACCATCGAGGACCGCTGCACTTCAAGGATTGGCTTGAGGAGAATTTCGAAGTGGAAAGGTGGTAATCCGGGAAGAATATTTAAAAGAACCCGAAAAAGGTTCTATAAATATGATTTCGGATGATTCAATCGACTTCTACGCGACGACACCAAGTGCTTCGGGAAATAAGTGATGTTTCTCGAAAATCTCCAATTGACCTTAAAGTCATCAAAGGAAAGTCAATTGAGGAGGTCATGGAAAAGCTTCGAGCTAACATTGCACAACCGTCTAAAGATCGGAAAAACAACATATCAAGAGGAAGATTACGAACTAGCAGATTTCATGGAAGGTGAATTCGCAGAAATCGACGTCGTCGAGACCCAATCAACATTATCCGCGAGCGACACTCCGCCTTTTGGTGAAGAGAACGCCGCAGAGGATCGGCAAAGGGCCATTCAACAACGAGATGAACATATCAACCATTCGAAGAAGCAACTAGAAGAAGTGATGGCTGCTATGGCCACAATTCAAGGAAAGTCACAATCACCGCAAATAACACCTCCGTAAACAAACGAACTAGAGATCATTAATGTTATGGATGAAAGAAGGGAGTTCACCTTCAATGTACAACAGAAGAGGGATTCAGCTTCGTGGTCCAAGCACTGGAAAAGGACATTAAGCAAATGGTGGAACAATAGGTGAGAGAAGCCCGGCTCAGCCTAAAGAACGAACATCGATTCCGAAGGGTAGACCATACCCCGAAGAGTTTGATGTCGTCCAATATCCCGGAGGTTTCGTATCACCTCGCTTCAAGATTTTTGATGAGTATCGAAACCCCCGACAAGCATGTTGCACACTTTCGAGCAAGTTGCCGCAACGCGGGGAGTAGCGATGCATTGTTGTGTCGTCAATTTGTGAATAGCCTTTCGGGGGTCGCATTCGACTGGTACGCAGAGCTGCTAAATGGTTCGGTGAGAACGTTCGTAGAATTGGAAGACCTCTTTGTCAAGCGGTTCGCTGGAGCTAGACACTATATCACCATCGGTGATCTTGTGGTGGAGCGACAAAAGTCGACCGAAACATTGGTAGACTACATTTTGCGATGAAGAAATTTAAGCCTGAAGTGTGAGCCACAGCTCCAGGAGCAACATGCAGTTGAAATTCTCTTAAAGAGCATCCATGGACCAGTTTCATTTCTCCTCAAAGGATTCACAATCAAAACGTTCGAGAAACTACTTTGCAAAGCTGGAAGTTTGCAAGAGGAAGCCAAACAGTTGGGTTTTCCAGAAAATTCTGAAAAGCTAGAGTCGGTCAAGACATTTGAGGAGTCTGAGACAATGGCAGTGGTGGATAAAGACAAGCAGCCAATGCAGATCCAGATTGAACAGCCTCGACAACAGAACTATCAACAGTCGTCTCAACAGTGGTCGCTTCGGATGGATGGAAGACAGGGTCCGTCTACGGCCAAGAAACTAAGCAGAGTATATTCTTTCAAAGATGAGGCGAATGGAAAAGATGTTTCGAATTCGATTAAGAAGCCCAAGTTCGGATTGCTCGAGGCAAAGAAACCAACGGAAGTTAACAAGAAGAATCATCCCAACTATCGTCCATATCACGTAATGCTTGGGCACACCATCGAAGGTCGTATCGGCTTCAAAGAATGGCTGGAGAAAAATTTCAAGAATGGAAGTGTAACAATCCCCGATGAATATTTGAAAGGAACTTGAAATAAGTTATATCAATATGATTTCGAGCGATTTGTTTGCTTCAATTGGTTCCTACGCAATTGACAATCGGACGTGACACTTTTTGGTTGCTATTACTTTTGACGCCGAAAGAAGATATTAAGCACGATCGCATTAGTCCGTACCATCCTTCTTACTGCAATGAATGAATGACAAAGAGTTTGTTTTTGTCCAGAATCGCTCAATGTTTGAAAAGCTTAAATTTGGATATTTTGCTAAGACTATGGTTTCGTGGAAGAATGAAATTAATGCTCTAATAATCGAGTCGTTTACTTTAAGGAATTTGGATCGGGTCCTAAATTGATTTCAAAATGAAGTAGTGTGGTTGAAATACGAGTAATCGATTCGAGATATAACGAGCCTTTTAATTTCCCGCCATGTGGTCGGGTCCGGACTTTCGAATAAGTTATAATATCCCGGGATTCATGTTAAGAAACATTTTGGAATTATTAGTTGGGGAGTTTTTGACATTCAAAATCTTTAACGTAAATATACACTCGCCGTATACAAGAATTCTCGTAAAACAAAAGGAGCAAAAAAAAGGGTGTTCCCGAGGAGAAGCTTGAGGTGAGCACACAATCAAAAATTGGTGTCACAATCCAGACATTCAAAATCTTTAATCTGTGCTTCACTAGATATAGTAATCCTCAATAAAAAAACAGGAGAGCGAAAAGCTCAAGAAAAAAAAAATTGAAAAAGAATGCTCCCTGAGAAGAAGCTTGAGGCAAGCATATAATCAAAAATTGGTGTCTTAATCCTCCCCTGATTAATAAAACTTGAAATACAACCTTAAGAAGTTTCCTCTGATATTATGCTTTGAAAAGAGTCAGGTGATTTTATGTCTTTTGGATGGTCATTAACTGGCTCAGAAATATCTTTGGAAGGTGAAAAATATTTTAATCACATGAACATAAATTTTGAAATCTACTTAAGCCCAGGAAGAAAGAACTAAACAAATGACAACGATATTAGCAAGCTAATGTAAATTCAACCCCGAAGTCGTATCCTTCAGCGCCCAAAGAAATACAACTTCAACGTCAGCTCAAAGAACGTCATAGTAATTTCTCGAAGACAATGTGAACACCCTTTACGAAATCGGTGACAAAATCAAATGACAACTCGCTACGAACAAAGCTACGGAGTTGCAGCCTCCTAAACCGTGACGTCCTTAGAGATAACACATCTTTATAGGTTCTCGAAAGAATATAAATTCCGATAGCAACTTAAAGAGTGAGTTATTATCTACAAGTTGATGATACCCTCGAAGTATCGCAGCATCGTGATGCTTCGTAGACAAATTCTTGTCCTACGAAGCACCGATGTCGCACTTGTCTAAAACTCGGGTCCAGCTCTTAAAACAAATGAAACTAAATAAAACTCGCATCAAACAAAATAAAAGTCAACATTTGAACAAAACAAAAGAACTTTGCACCTTGTGAATTTTCAAAAATCTCTCGCATAACATTTCGATAAAATTCAAGATCGCATGAACTTCTACAAACATTCTCTCGCACTTTACAATATGTTTTCACAATCTCTCGCATTCATAAATCTCAAGAATATATTCAATCTCTACATTCATAAAACTCGCATTCCCAAATATCAGCAAAATCTTTCTCAAATCTCAACATAAGCCAAATCTCAAGTAAAATTCTTCATAGTCATAAGCATAAATCAAATATCAATAAAATTTTTCACAACCACCGCATAAACCGAATCTCAAGCAAAATTCCCCATGGACCTCAGCAGAAATTTCCCTCAATCTCTCGCATAAATAAATTTCAATAAAATTCTTCAATCTCAACGATAAGTCGCAAGAAATTCTTCAATATCTCCGCATTCACGGAATCTCAAGCAATCCTCGACGAATCTCAACGAAACCTCAAGCATATTCTCAAGCAATTCGCGAAAACCCCAAAGAATCATCGACAATCTCAACAATCCTCGGCATTCTCGACGAATCCTCAGCAATCTCAGAGAATTCTCGGCATATTCTCAGCAATCCTCAGCATTCTTAGCAATCCTCAGCAATCTCAGCAATTCTTAGCATATTCTCAGCATTCGGGATAGGCTTCCGCCTCATTCCTATCTCTGCAGTTCTCAACACTCGGGATAGGCTTCCGCCGTACTCCCATCTCAGCACATTCTCTGCAATTCTCAGCTCTCGGGATAGGCTTCCGCCCTACTCCCTTCTCAGCAATTCTCAGTACTCGGGATAGGCACGAGTCCTACTCCTTTCTCAAGAATCTCAAAATTTGATCCTCTCAAGAAGAAATTGAAATTAAAGCACTCTGCATTTCGGATAGGCTTTGTCATATTCTTTCTCAAGCATACACATTTGGGATAGGCTCGATCCTAATCCTTCTCAAGCATACACATATGGAATAGGTTCAAATTCTACTCCTTTCTCGACGATCTCAAAATTTGATCCTCTCAACGAAGAAATTGAAATTAAAGCACTTTGCATTTCGGATAGGCTTTGTCCTATTCTTTCTCAAAGATACACATTTAGATAGACTCGATCTTAATCCTTCTCAAGCATACACATATGGAATAGGTTCGATCTCGCTTCCTTCTCAAAGCATACAAATGCGTTCGGGTGGGCCTTAGCTCTACTCTTTTCTCCGCATAAAACTCAAATTGAAACTCAAATCGAAATTCAAACTCAAAATTAAAACTTGAAATAAAAAAAAAATGAAACGAATCTAAAATCCAATCTCTTAAAATCTTGTGATTTGGAGCTCACCTCCTTTTCTTTTCCCAGCCGAGAGTTCGAGTATCTCCAGCTTTGGGAACATACCCGATACTCCCCGACGGAAATTCTTTTGCTCCGTCCCAAGTTTGTCACCCGGACTTCGTGTTGGTTGTGTTGATCTCTTCGGTCAACGCCAATACGCGCGGTGTGCTCCGTCGGCACACCACACCTATCGGGGGTCCATTTGTTGACCTCATTTTTGATGAGGTCTTCTCTTCTCTCTTTAGTACTTAGGATCTAGCCTTAGGCTTTTCCTTCGACTATCTTAGAGGACTAGAGATGGAACCTACCCCTTTAGAAACTCAACCACTTCTTAACTCCCCGCAAACTCCACAAACTTGATTGTAGGC